>JAODAL010015071.1:0-85180 GCA_025379985.1 Phyllomedusa bahiana
CCCCCAACCAATCAGCTTTTTCTGATTTTTACTGTATTTTAAAACTGTCCCCCCGTTGTTCTGTTGGCATCGTTTCCATGGGTTTTTTAAGGGTTCACTGTTGCTCCTTTTTGAGGGGCCGGTTTATGCCGACAATGAGAATACCTTTCGAATTTGAATCATGTATTTCCGGAAATTTTCCCCAATATCGATTTCTTTATGCGCCGTTCTGTTTTTTTGGAAAGTGATTTTTTTTTTATTAGTTTATTTTTAAAGTTGAGCTTTTTTGACACGTTTTCCGCCTTTATAAAGGCGTTTTTTTTGGTTAACCCCTGCTGACGGAGCGGAGCGCCGAGATTTCTGTCGCGATCTTCTATCTGTTCTGCATGTTCCAATCCTGCTTATTTGCCGCCGCCGGAGCATTTAGCCCAAAATAAAACAGGTCTGACTGTCGGAGCTCCCGAGCGCTGAGGCCTCGCTTTGCCGACTGCCATTGTACTGCCCGGAGTTTTCGAGCGCGCCGGTCCCCCCCCAAAAAGTCGCACTGCGCCCACACCGCGCCCTTGCCCGCCCCTTATGCGGGGCACTGAAAAGTGGGAACGCTGCGCCTAACACGCCCCCTGGTCCGAGGGGGGGATTCGGCTGGGGGGCCAGTATACCCCAAAAAAAAACAGGCAAAAAAGCCCGTTCAACTGTCGCCCAGGGTGTTGTTTTTTTTGGTCCTATATATGGCAAATTGATCTGGTTTACTGTAGGGTATTTCATCCCCAAAAGGGTTAATTTACCCTTTGATTGTGGGGTTTTTGGACTAAATACAGGTTGTCGTATTTTTTTTTCCCCCATATCACTTTTTACATCTGGTTGTTCGTACGGTATTTCATTTTAAATTTTTTTTATAAAAAAGTATGTCAGATGAGAGATGGCAGGCCCTTCACATGTGAGTGGCAGTGCACAAACGTTTCCTGGACAGGCAAGTCGCATAGAGATGGGGAATTTTCAAAATTCGATTCGGTCCTTCGCCAATTTTCCCACAAAAATAAAATTTGGTCCGAAATTTCTTCGGGTGAAACGCGTTAAAAAAGCAGCTATTTCCACTGCACGAACCCGCGGGTGCGTAGAACGTTGTTTTCCAGTTAATATGGGGAGCTTTTGGGTTTTGGGTTTTATACAATGTTGTGTTTTAGTATGACAGCACTGATGCCGCCGTCTTAGGGTCGCTTCACTATAAAATTCCCTGGGCACTTAAGAGGGAAAAAAGACCAAAAAACTCAAGCGGGGAATGTAGCCTGATAAATCATCACAAAAACTGGAAAAAAACAAGCTGAGAGCTCGGTGGCAACATTAATGACAGAGTGCGGAGGTGACGGCGGCGCCACAGCAGATGAGGTAGGCAGGGGAAAAAGACATTCTGGAGGTGGCAAAACGGAGGGAAACCACCAAAAGGACAATGACTGGAGCGGGAACGGCGGCAGCAGCAGAGGTGCAGTGGCACAAGACCAGTGTGGGGAACGGCAGCAGCCCCAGCAGCAGTATGAGGGCAGAAAAATGGCACAATGCCGTGTGGGGACACGGCAGCATCCCCAGCAGCAGCAGGGTCAAAAGTGGCACAATGACACAGTGTGGGGACACGGCGCAGCCACGCGAGCAGAGGTCAGACATGGGACAATGACATTCTGGAGGTGGCAAAACAGTATTAGGCCCCAGGTGGCACAATCACACAGTGGAGGTCACAACAGCAGCAAAATGAGGTCAGGCGTGGCCAATGAATTTTGGGGGTGGGCAAAAAGGAGGAAACCACAGAATGGCACAAAACGAGAGGGAGGGCCGGCGGGAGAAAAATGAGGTTAGGAGTGGCACAATGACTTTGGAATGGCAAAAACAGGACTAGGCCCAGAGGGCACAATGAGAGAGTGGGGGTCACAACAGCGCAAAGAGGGGGGGCAGTGGCCAAAGACTTCTGGAGGGGGGCAAAAAAAGGGGGAAGCCACAGAATGGCCCTGACTGAAGGGAGGTCACGGGGGGCAGCAGATGAGGTCAGGCAGTGGACAATGACACAGTGTGGAGGACACGGGGAGCAGCCACAGCAGCAGCTGAGGTAAAGGGCACCAAGACATTTGAAAAGGGGCAAAACCGTATTAGGCCCCAGGTGGGGACAATAACACAGTGTAAGGTCACAACACCAGTACGAGGTCGGGGAGTGGGACAATGACATTTGGAGGTGGCCAAAACGTATTAGGCCCCGTGTGGCACAATGACTCAGTGTGGTGGGCACGGCAGGAGTCACAGCAGCAGCATGTCAGAGAGTGGCACAATGAAAAATTCTGGAGGTGGCAAAAAAAAGGAGTAGGCCACACAGTGGCACAATGACAGAGATTTGAGGTGACAGCGGCAACAGCAACAGCATGAGGTCAGAGAGTGGCACAATGACGGGAGTGTTGAGGTGGGTGGCAATACCAGTCCCTGGTAAAGATGGTGGTAGGCGATGGAGAAACTGGCAGCAGATGTGTGGCATCAGGCGGGTGGCGGCATCAGAATAGTGGCTGAGGCAGGTAGTTTAAAACCCAGACTGACGCATAAGTCATTGGTGTGTGGTAAATCCTGGCCGATCCATGCCTGATTCATTTTGGGACAAGGTCAGTCGTTCCACATTTCCCGTGGACAAGCGGGTTCTACTTGGGGTAACGATGGCCCCCGCCGCACTGAACACCCGCTCTGATGCCAAAATACTGGCCGGATCGGACAGCTTCGCCACTGCAAAACTCCCGGGAAGTTGCGGCCCACACATCCAGTTTGGCTGCCCAGTAGTCCAGCGGATCTTCTAAATGAGGTGGCAGAGTGCTATCCAGTAGGCCCACAACCTGTTTTGGGTTTAGGGATGCTCCAGGTCCCTTTTCTGCTGCTGCTGCTGCGCTGCTGGCGAGCCCCCCTCACTAGGCGGGTGAAGGAAGTGCCATCAGTGACTCCAGACTTAGGTTACTATGATGGAGCTGGTATGTCCTATCCCCCCACCTTCCCCCAGCAGCCGCGGCATTTTAGAAAAGTGAGGCGGGGGGGAAAACCCCCCGGTAAGACCTTCAGAGGGGGGACGGATGCCAAAAATTTGGGAAAGCGGCCCAAATTTTTTTACGGGGTTTTCCCCTTTATAGTATTTTGGTTTTTGGTCCCCCCTTTTCCCCAATTGGGGGGGGAAAAAAGGTTTTTCCCATTTGGGAAAACCGGGTTAAGCTTGAAGGGTTTCCAAAAAGGGGTTTTAGGAGCCAATAGTCACCCCTTTCCCCCGGGGATGTTTTTAAAACTATTCGGTTTTTTGTCACTAGCCAGGCAAATAAGCAGGGTTTGGGGGGCCCTTTGCCAACAAGTGATTTCCAACCCGGGGGGGCCCCCCTGCCCCCATTTCCACTTTTATCTGCCACGGTGTTTGGGGGGTATCGGGGCCCTCGTTTCCTCATCCCCATCCACCTCCTCCATTTTGCCCCCTGCTCCAATGGGTAGAAAATTTCCACCTAATTTCACCGAAAATTGTTCTGTTTCCAAATGTCCTCCTCCCCCTCTCCCCCTTTTCCTCCCCCCATTTCAGTCCCCCCCGGGACTCATTTGGCCACGAGATGTGTCGCAGTCCCCAAGTCCCTGCCCGGGGACAGTTTTTTCCCAGGCATGTGTTCCAGGACTTTAAAAGCAGTGGAAGGGGGGGTTTTTCATGTAGTCCTGGCGACTGACAAATAACGTCGGGGCCCCCTCGAATGGCCTCAAAAAAACGGGATGTCACGCATGAGTGCCAAAGGTGACATCAAAAAATTAACAGGGGGGAACTTTGTCTGCCTGGATTATCAAAAAAACGTTAAAAGGCCCTTTTTCTGTTCTTTAAAATCCCGGGCCAACCCTGGGAGGTTGGGAAATTCCAGGGGATGGAAAACTTTTGCATTATCAGAGTGTGTTTGGGGAGGCCGTTCTGTGCTGTAAACTCGAGGGGGGTTTTTCCTGGCTTTTGTACGAAAGGATAAAGTTGGGAAAGCCAGTTTCCCGGCCATTTTCAGAATTGCTGAAAATTTGGTGGAAGACTTAGGGAAACCCTTTTTAAAAAACCAGGAAAAGAACTTGCGCCCCGCAGGGCGCATGGACCAAACCCTCCCCGGTGGGGGCGGACACCATGTTCCCCTTTTTCCCTCCCATGGTTCCCAAATTTTCCGTTTGGGGCGGGAGAAAAACCCCCACATCGATTTCTTGCTGTATAAAGCGGGAGCAGTTTTCCCCCCTGTGTGACTTCGTTGCGAGGCAAGCCAGGGTAGACTGCGTGACACCTGTTTCCCTCACATGTGGTAAAGATGGGCAGTACTTTGGAGGCTGAGATGGTGGTGATGGTGGAGGAAGGAACCATTACCATTTAAAATTTAAACAACTAAAAAACCTCTCTCAATTTGTTTTCCTCAAACACTTCACCCATACCTAAAAACTTTTATCCCTCCGATTAAAACCTCCAACGCCCTCCTTTCCTTTGGGGAAAAAACAAAAACCATGGACGGGCCCTCCCCCTTTTTTAATTTTTAAAATTTGGGGTTCCTTTTTAAAAAAATTAAGTTTGGAATTCCCCACTCCTCGGCACAAGGCCCATTTGTTCTCTTGGGGTTGCAGGTACCTTTTGGGAAAAAAGGGAGGGACTGCAATCCCCAAAAACTTACAGGGACGTCGTGCGCCCCTTTAGGGGGTTTTGGGCGTCTGTTGTCTCTTTGCAATCGCTGGGAAAAGCTGGACCATTTTAGCGAGGAGCGGGAGCATCTGGCCCGGGAGGATTCAAAGAGAAACAGCCCCCTTTGCAGAGGTGGTGGACCCTTTTGACTGGCTGCAAAGGGCATTTTGCCCTGGGCGCTGCTGTGCTGCTGCGTTGCTCTTTTGGCGGGTGGCCCCCACCAATCTGACCCCCACGTTTTCTCCCAGGCCACGGTGGTGGCGGCTGTGTTGACGCGGGCCGTGGTGCCAACGTTTAGCCCCCCCGGGCCCACGTTCACTTTTCCCCCACAGTTCCTATACCCAAGGGCTCCCCCGGTGTCTTAGCAAAAAAAACTCCACGCCCCGATATGGATTTTACGCCAACGTCCGCATGGTGATACTGCCGCCGCTGCCTCGTGACCCCCTGTGCCGTTTATTTTTTGGCCCTGCAAACGGGTTTTTACCCCGGGGCCCGTTGGCCCCCGCCCTCCACTGCTGCATCCTGCTGACTCAGGGCCCCAACGCCCCATTGCGATGCGCTGCCCCCTGAGCCAAGTGATGCCCTTTCTCCTGCGATGATGAAGCCCTTGCCCGCCCGGCCCCAAAGTGCGGTGGAATCATCATTATTTGGTTTCATCGTCATGCTGTCCCATCCCGGTTTGATATCCCGGGTGACCCTCCAACTGACCCCCCTGCCACTCTCCACATTATATTTTGCCCCTACTGAAAAAGAGGGGATTTTGGCCCCCTTTTTGCTGCAAGTGCTGGACGCCCCCCTCAATTGTTCACCCTGTATTATGGCGCTGAGCCCAGCCCAAATATTTAGGTCTTGGGGGGGGGAAAACCGGATGGGCAGGGCGGCTGAGGCGGGTGGGGTGTGACCCCGGGCCATCCCAAAATAAGGTTGTGTTGAGGTTCCAACCGCTTTTTGGGTGGGGTTGTAGATTCTTGCGGGGAAGAGGTACTAGTAACCAAATTTCAAGAACCGGGGTTTGTGAAAAAACCCGGCCGCCAGATGCAGCGGCAGTTGTGGCCCACGAGTGCCCCTGCTGCGACGCCCCCTTGCTGTGGCGACCTGGGCCGTTCCAGGAATTTTTGTTCCATGCCAATCGCAGGTGCTGCCTGCCCCCTCTCGTCACATATGTTTGTTCAAAATGTACAGCATGTTTGATGATGTATCTGTTAAGTAAATTACACCCTGTTTTTACTCCAAATCCCCCAGTAACAAGTTTGGGGTAACCTTGGGATATAATTGCGCTCACAAATGGCCAGGAAAAAATTTTCTTGTTGTGTCGTTTAAAAAACACTGTGTTTTTACTGAATGTAAAAACACAAAAGGCTTAATTTAACCCTTGGTACAGGGAAAAAAGTATATATTTTTGGGTTTTAAAAAAGACGGGGTTTATTTTTGTCGACACCAGCAAAAAAGATTTTTTGATTAATTAACCCTGGGTGTAAAAATTTCCAAAGTTGGCCGCCAAGCTGTAGTTTGTAGCGTTTTCAATTGCTGTTTTTCTAGCCCACACAACAAGAGTACAGTTGTAATTTTAACCCTTTGTTGTAATTAGGGGACAGGAAAAATGTATTTTTTTGGCGTTGAAAAAGCGGGTTTTTGGGGTAGCACACAGCAAAACAAGCTTAATTAACCCTGGGGTGTAAATTGCGCCAAAGATTGGCCCCACAAACTGAGCTTTGTAGGTGTTACAATTTCGTGTTTTTTACGCCCCACAAAAGGATACGTTTTAATTACCCTTTTTTGTGAATTAGGTACAGGAAAAAAGTATATATTTTTGGGGTTGAAAAGCGGTTTATTTTTTCAGCCCCCAGCAAAACAACGCTTAAATTAACCCGGATGTAAATTGCGCCAAAGAAATTGGGTGCACAAAATGTAGCTTTGTGCATGTTACATTGCGTGTTTTTCGCCACACAACAAGAGTACAGTTGTAATTAACCTTTACTTGTGAAATTTGGTCAGGAAAAAGTATATATTTTGGCGTTGAAAAAAAAGGGTTTTTTGGGTCAGCCACCCGCAAAACAAAGGAAAATTGCGCAAAAGAATTGAGCAGCCAAAAATGAAGTGGTTTTTTGTTTGTAAAAGTGTTTCTTTAAATGAATAAAAAAGGATTGCTTAGATACCTGGAAAAATTTAATGTATAGCATTTCAGTGGGGCACACTGGATTTTTAGTCCAATACCCAAAAAAATTGAAATAGAACATTAATAGAACGTTCAGAAGCGAGACACCCCAGAAAAGCTATATAGAAAACAAATTTTCAGTAAAAAGCTATCGCCGCGGCAGCACCTTCCTGATCGTACAGTGAGGCGGTTGAGTCCCAGCGTCGGCCCGGATTATTTTTGGCGGTGCGTCACAGAATCCCCCCCCGGTCTCTGATTGGCTTCACTCTGCAATGTTGCAGGCTATGCCCCTTTTTCCCCCCAGGTTTCTTTGCCCCGTAGCGCCATGTGCTCGCGCCATTTTATCAAACAAAAGACACTTTGTTCACCCGAAGTACCCCAAGTTGACTTCGTTCCGAACCGAAATTTCCTGAAAAATTTAAACAAATTCCACTTCGTTAGAATCAATTCGCCCATCTCTTGTCGCAGCACACTAAGGGAATGTCGCAGCAGGGGTGATTTGGTGAGGCCACAACTGCCGGTGTCATCTAGCGGCCCTGTTTGGGCAGCAAACCCCAAAGGGGTTTTTGATTATTTTTAGGTCATCACTTCCTCCCCGGAATCTGATAACCCCCAAAAAGTCTGTGGGGGAAAGTCAGACACAAACCCCTTTAATTTGGGATAGCCCGGGAGCGGAAAAACGGCCCTCCCGTCCTCAAAACCACCTCGTCCCCTTCGTTTCCCTCAGCCAGAGATTACTATGTGGTTGGGGTTAGCGTCCTATACAGAGAGGACGAATCTTTGAGGAGAGTCAGCAGCTGCTGTGCAGCGAAAAAGGTGGAGCAGCTCTGCTGTTCTTTTGGCGGGAAAAATGTGTGTGGAGAGTGGATGGGGGTTATGTTAGCTAGTTTTCAGGCTTGATTTCTGAGACTGTTGAGGGAGAATAGGGAGTGAGGGGGAAAAAACAAACGATGAAATGTAGCCAACGCCTTGGGGCGGGGGGGCAGCAAAAGGTTCACCATCTATCGTCTGGGGAAGAGGGTGTCAGTTGCGGTCAGGAGCGGCGCAGCCCGCAATTCGCTAGTGTGGGGCCCCTGAGTCGCGGGTGGTAGAGTCGAGGTCGGGAGCCAAAAGGCCACGGGGTGGAAAACCCCCTTCCAGGTCCCCAAAATTCTAGTGGCACAGGGGCTCAGTGAGGCAGGGCGGTAGTGTCACTAGGCAGAGCTTTTTCGGTAAAAACCTACTCGGGTGTGGCATTTTTTTCTAAGACCGGGGGGGCCCAACATGGTTATGTAGAATCTGAAACTTAAACGTGGCCAGGGAGTTAACGTTGGCACCATGGCCCTGGATCAACACATGCAGCGTCACCATCCAGTGGAATGGGAGAAAGGTGTCTCAGATGTGGTGGTCCATCCTGCCGCAGCAACAGCAGAAGCACCCAGTGGCATGCATGCCATTTCAGCCAGTCAAGGCCCCACCACCTCTACCAAAGGGAGCTGTTTGTCTTTGCCATCATCTCCTGGTCCAGATGCTCCTGCACCTTGCCACTCATGGCGCCAGCAGTCGTTCAACCAGGCGTTTGCCAAGAGACAACAGTATGCATCGAACCATCCTAAGGTGCAGAAGCTGTCCGTTCTCCTGTCCAAGTTGTTGGTACTGCAGTCCCTCCCTTTCCAAGGGTGGGCTCTGATCCATTCAGCGAACTAATGGCTTGTGCCGAGCCGAGGTGGAGAGTCCCAAGCCGTAAATTATTTTCCAGAAAGGCAGTACCAGACCTTCACAAATATGTAGAACAGAAGGTGGGCCAGTTCTTGAGCCTATCAGTCTCTTCCAAGGTGCACGGCAAAACGGACGTGTGGAGCTGTAACTACGATCAGGGTCATGTCCTTTACGGCCCATTGGGTGAATGTGCTTCCTGCCCAGCCACACCATCAACTTGGACAGGAGAAGCCGCTTTCTCCTCCACGTTGTCAAACTGCTGCTCCTGCGCCAATGTCCACCTCCTCCTCCACCACCACCTCAGCCTCCAGTCCTGCTCCATCACACCACATGTGCAGGGCACAGAGGTGTCACGCAGTTCTACACCTGGTTTGCCTGAGCGAACAAAGTCTCACAGGGGAGGAACTGCTCACGTCATGCAACACGAAATCAATTTGGGTCTTTCTCCGCGACAACTGCAATTTGGAACCATGGTGACAGACAATGGAAGGAACACGGTGTCCACGCACCGAGGAGGGATGACCCATGCGCCCTTCATGGCGCACGTGTTCAATCTGGTTGTCAAAAGGTTCCTGAATTGTTCCACCCATCTGCGAGACATTCTAAAAATGGTCAGGAAACTGCGCATGCACTTCATCCGTTCCTACAAAGCCAAGCACACACTCCTTGAGCTGCAGCGGCAGAGCTGCCTCCCCCAACATAGGCTGATATGTGATGTTTCCACCCGTTGGAATTCCAGCCTCCACATGTTGGACCGACTGTATGAACAGAGAAATGCCATTAACGATTTTTTGATGATCCAAGCGGATAGCAGTACTCCACTGTGTAATTTTGATGTCAGCCAGTAGCAGCTCATATGTGACACCTGCCGTTTGCTCATGCCCTTTGAGGAGGCCACGTTATTTGTCAGTCGCCAGGACTACGGGATGAATAACATCATTCCACTGCTTCATATCCTGGAACAGATGCTGCAAAATATGTTTGGTCAGGGGGCTGGAGACGTGGTGACTACATCTCGTGGCCACAGGAGCCCGGAGGGGACTGAAATGGAGGAGGAGGAGGAGGACATTGGAGCAGAAGCATTGTCTGCTGAAATGAGTGGATTTTCTACCCAGGTGACAAGAGAGGAGGAGCAGGAGCAGCTGGAGGAGGTAGATGGAGATGAGGAAGACGAGGCAGATGACCCGCAAGCACCATGGCAGTATACAGTGGAGATGGAAGGGAAAAGGGGGGCCCCTCGGAGTTTATTGTTTTCAGATGGCCCACGCATGCCCGATTTTCCTGGCTAGTGGGGCCAAAGTCGAATTTGTCCCGCATCCCCGGGGGGGAAAAAAAGGGTTTATTCTGGCCCTTCCCCAAACCCTCTCGGCCCTTTTTACCGTCCAAAATGGGGGGCTTTTTTCCCGCTGGGGAGGGGAGGGGGGGAGGGAAATGGATTATAAAAGAAACCCTGTGTTTTAAAAAGTTTGGGCCCCCTGCCCCATGTTTCGCCTTGTCCATCCCCTGTTTAGGTCCGGGCCCAGTTTTTTCATCATGTTCCCGTTTCTACTTTCCGCGGCTCTTGTGTTTAAGGTGGGGGAGGGGGAAGGGGTTTGGGGGGGAGTTGCCGCTCCATCAAACAGCAGCCTAATCTGGGAGTCGTTGATGAGCAGCTTCCTTCACCCCGCCTAAATGGGAAGGGACCCAGCCCCGCAGCAGCCCGGACCTCATGATGCTTTCTGGGTTTACCGCCACTCCCAAAACTCTGTCATTGTGCACTCTTTTGACCTTTAAAGTGCCCCGTTTCAGCTCATGCTGCTGTGGGTTTCTGCTGCCACCACCTCCACACTCTGTCCCCTTATTTCCACTCTGTGTCCCCACCTTTTTGTTGTGTCTTCTCCAAATTTGTCATTGTGCCACTCTCTGTCCCCAAAGCTGCTGCCCCCCTGCCGCACCCTCCCACTGTGCATTGTGCCCTCTTTTGGCCCCCGGGTTTTTGCAAAACCTCCCGAATTTGTCAAATTTTGCCACTTGTGGGGGATCCCCGATTTGCCTTTCCACCTCCGGAAATTTTTTTTGCACTTGTGGGCTCCTGATGTTTCTGCCCCTCCAGGGAATTTGTATTTTTGCCCCTCTGTGGTATATCAAAGCTTTTTGCCCAAGTGACCGCTGTTTCCTCATTTTTTTTAAAAACCCAAAGGTTTCCCAAAGCTGTTTTTCCCCCCTCCCCCCTATGTTTTTTGCCCCCCCTGTTTGGTTTTTTTTTCCCCCCTTTTTTTCATCTGTCAGAATGAATGAAAAGGCGGATTGTTAGCCAAAAAAACCCCGGGGGGATAAAAAACACAGAAGAAAATGCAAATTTTCCCCTTTAGGTCATTTTCTTTTTGGGGTCAACTCCTTTTTTGTTTTTGGCTTCAGCAATATGTTGGATTATTGACTGATTTAAAGGGAAAATGTTTGGGTGAAAAGAAGGGCCAAAATTTATCAGTGAAAGTCAACGCAAAATTACTGTGGGCACCTCTTTCCCCTCTTTCGGGGGGTTTTTTAAATTTTTTCAGCCCCTTTTAAAAGAACAGGGTTTTGGGCATAATTGTGGAAAACCCTCTGATTCGGTTTTTTTAAAAGGGGTGTGGTCTTTTTACCCCTTTAGGGAGGTTCTTGGCCCCCCCCGCCCCCGGGTTTTTTAAGCTGATGGGTGGGTTTCCTTGGCAGGATGCCCATTCCCGCTTCAGTTAATTTTTGGGCAGTTTTTTTTTTTTTTTCCCGTAACTCCCCGAAAAAGTGGAAATGTGTAGGGGGTTTTAAGAATTGGTGCCCCGTCAAAAACTGCATTTTCATTTTAAAACACAGCATTGGGTTTTAAGACCAACCAAAAACTCCCCTATGCTTTTTTGATCATGGCCCCCAAATTTTTCTTCAACACCCTACAGGCCCCTTTTGCGTCAGGGAATAGCTGTTTTTTAACCCCATTTTGCCCCCAAATAAAAATTTTAGTTGAAAAAAAATTTTGCCTAAAAATTCTGTGAATTTTTGAGAAATTCTCCCATCTCTACCAATAACATCTAAAATTGCTTATTTTGCAATATCATGTAAAAGTACTACAATATAAAAAAAATGACATAAATTGGCTATCACTGTAAACTAACATGCAATTTATTGCCAATGACACTCTGGAAGAGAAAAGCACTGTGGTCAGAAAAGAAGCAGTGCTCCACAGAGTACCAGAGTAGAGGTAAACACAAACTCAGTGAGACATTAGGACAATGCTTCCTGAGAAAAGAGGATATGCAAATCGGAGGAAGCTTTAATGTACAAAGTGTATAAAAAACTATTGTGTGGATGAAATGTTTTGAATTAGACACATAACTACTTGTTTTCCTGCCATGATACTGCCAAAGTGTCACTTGAAAGGGGCCCCAGGATGACTGAATGCTAATTGTACAAATGCACTTGCCATAAGCTCTTTCGAGTGGTGATTGCACTTTTGGAAAAAAAATAAAAAGGAATGGTGAAGTTCAACTTCAATGAAAGCATAGTACATCTGGAGTTTAATGATTGGTGGCCCATACAGTATAACTATAAATATTGATTTAACAAATCTCATACCGGAGTGTGAAGGGCTCCAGGAAATGCTTCCGCTGTCTGACGGTAGCCCAAGGTCAATAAAAGTTGTAGCATCTTAAAGGGGCTATCGTTTCACACGACGGATTTGAAACGATGGTCTATGGTCCACAGCGGGGTTCCAACGTGGCTTTCACAGGACCAAAACCACGTCAAATCATGGCAAGTTTATTAACATGACGATTATACCTTGATAGGGAAACCGCACTTAATATTCACCACGCCGCGGGTCTTTTTGGCGGAGGCCATTTTGTAGGCCTACGCCCTTTCCTGCGCGGTGTTTGAAGAGCTCTCCTGTCAATTCTTGGATATGGGGGGGGGCCTTGGGGTAGTCCTCAGCGCCCACCCCCACGGCGGGAAACATCCGTGGAACACCTCGCAGCCATTGTTGCAGTCGGGCATCGCAAGCGGATTTGTTTTGCGGCGGGTGGTGGGGAGCGCTGGCGGCGTGGTTTTTTCCCCTCTGCCTACTACATTTGCATGGGGGCAAACCTCCTGCCGCCAAGCTGCCGCCACCAAACCATCACGCCCCACTTGCGCAGGCTGGATGTCATAGATCTGCGTGCCTACGCTCAGTGCCACGAGCGCCGCCAAACCTGCATTGGGAGACGCGAGTTTGCTTGGGCGTGAAGGACAGGCACTTGAGTTTTGGCAGCGGGAACGCGGCGGAACAGACCAGAAGGGGCGAACCATGGCCAAACCGCAGTGGAACGACGCAACTCTTTCAATCCTACCTTAAGAACTCTCTAAACCAACAGCTAAAATTATTTAATTTGTATGTACTGAAAAAAAAAGCGATTACATAAAAGATTAAGAGTTCAAAAAAAAAGAAAAGCTTAACTTATGGTGTTACTGCATGTTTCAGACTCTAGTATAAGAACTTGATGCACTATCTGAAATGAGTCAAGCTAGCGCTGACAGCTTTTCACCATTGCTTTTATTTGAGCTTAATATGTAGAAGGTTGGTTTTCTCAGCATGCAAGTCTCACAAGGGCCACAGGCGCTTCAGACTGCACACTTTCTATCAGCAGTGATTTGCGGTGATATTCAGTTCTGCCCTGAAATTGCACTACGATTCACTCGATTCTTAGTGATATGTCTGCTGGAGAATTCTAAACTGTAGTTTTGAAGGCTACAGAGCTCCAAGGCTTAAATATGTCATTTATTTTGATAAATAAAGTGTGTTCCTAGAGATAATACTATGCAAGGAGTTACTCACCATGGTTGTAAGGTAGCTTATGGAGCAATCAGATAACAAACAAAGAATAGAAATTGGAAAAGCGTGGTTAAGGCTAACCAGAAGAAACCTCGGGTTATTCTAAGAGGAGATACACTCTTCTCCATATCCTGACCAAAGCAAAATCAGAACAGCAATGTGTTTACTAATAGTCTTCACTTACCCTTGCCTACATTTTAACAACCCCTCTAAGGAGCACTGTGTAATAATGTTTTTCACCTGATTTCAGGAAACTGTAAAACAAGTTTTGGGTATTTCAAGTAATTATCGATTGGTAGCTTATTGACTCCATTTGTATTAACCTTGAGCAGTAGAGTAAGACTTTTGTGTTTTCCAATACATTTTAAAGTTTTATGCCTGATACTGAATAATCTATTATTTTCAGACCTAAAGTCAAATACAAATAAGTTCATTAGAAATCTCTCTCCTGGCTCAGTACTGGAAGTTCCCTGGTGACAGTAGCTTTTCTCATATTGTCTTTTTCAGGAGGGTTTAGCTTCTTTTTTTTTAAAATACTTTATAACTGTTTATATAAACCACTCCCCGCCACAAGCAGAGCTCAGTGACCCCTGACAGTCCTGTGCTGCTGCTGCTGCTGGTGGTGATATATCTAATAGGATATTTCAGGACATACAAAAATCTTCTTCTACGGGACATGCTGTTATTGTTGTTAGTTCTCCATGTGACCTTCTCCATCTCTGAGATCCAGGACCCTGCAGCTCAATGTGATCTTGTAATAAAGGAATTATACCATTTGAGTACAATATTCTCAGGAAGCGAGCCTCATTCTACGGAGGGATCTTCACTGTACATTTCTCTGGGGTGTCCCTCGCGTGGAGCAGACAGGGCGATTTATTCCTCTAACGCCGATTGTGCACAGGGTAAGTTTATAATGGGCCTATCATACACAATGAAATCAAGAGTAGTAATAGTTAGTATTTTTAATGTAATTTTTCTTATCCATAGTTGTATTCTCAGGAAATAAGACAATGAAGGCTGGAATCTGATTTGCTTTTAACTTCTATTGTCTGTGATGCTGAAAATACCAGTCTGAAGTCAAAAATTTGCCTGTTGGCATAGAGAGTTTTCACTTATTCACTTCTGTTGATGCTGCATTTTCTAATGTTTGGAGATAGAAGAGCATACAAAATTTTCAACCATATAGGTTATTTTAATAATTCTGCCTCATTAGGTTCAGCCAGAACTATAGGTTTTTACAGTGAACGGTGAAACAAAATGTTATGTTTAGTTTGTGGGATTTTCTTTAATTTGTGTGCAGGGTAATTTGTAGCAGTAGTTAGCACAGGGGTAGACACCCAACAATCAGTTGAGTTTAAGCCTCCCAATTTGGCACAATAAAGTTGTAGCAAAATATTGTCCATCCATAAAGCATAAGAGAGCACTCCAACACAATGGAAGGCTGTCAATTGAAAGTTCCTGAGAATAGCCAGTTGAGCAATTGTGATTTACTTCTCACCAGACAATAGTGAGCTCCCTCATTAGTCTGTCAAAGTTACTAATTAAGCAACCTGAGCTGAATGTCAAATGTGTTGTTGGCCCAACTTCATAAACATAAACATCCAAAGAGTGTCTATGGGGTGAAGATTATTGGGTTAAAGTGTAAGGGTGCCCACTGATTCCAATCCATAAGGCCTAGTATGATCCATATGGGGCGATTCATACTGAACAGAGTCTCATGGGAAAGCGAGTGAAAATGTAAATAGTAACATTTTTGTAGTTTGGGAATAATGAATCAGTTATTGCAACAAAGTTTCCTGGATGAGGGTAAATGGATATAAGACATGACACCTATGAAAGACTGAGTTAAGAAGGATAGTTTGTGCTGACTATTGTTGCAGGCAGGTGTCTCATGGTTGCTTTTAAACAAGTTTTATTGCCATAAGGTATGAGCAGATCATACAAACACAATAACTTCCAATATAACAATCTGCAACAGGCTAGAATAAAAATTTGCAATAAAAAGTAAAGTGATTACAAAAATCAGCTGTATATAATGCAGTGCATTAATATCATTAGTAGAAGGTAGGGATTCATTACATAACAGTATTAATGATAGCAATATAAATAGAGTGGAAGTAGCACAAATTAAAACAAAAAGAATGTCATGGAGATTTCTTACTGTAGTACTTTAAGACATGCAGGGCTCCCATTGCGCTTTCTTCTTGACACAGACATGAGGAGGATCTATGAGTTGCAGTTCACGTAAACAGTTAAAATTTACTCTATTAATAATTTCAGATATTAGCAGAGCTCTGGGGTTTTCCAGGCAAATGCTAAAGCTGAAATTAAAACGTGGAAAACTATTGTACCAACTGAGGGGGAGGGATTTCCTGCATACCAATATCCAAGACTGCAAGCTCAGGTCTCGGTATGCAGCGAAAGCCTGTGACTCTGAAGAGTAAATTAAATATTGATTTCCAGAAATGTTTAATAACGGGACAGCCCCACCACACATGGAGCATCATTCCCTACTGGCCACGTTGTTTCCAGCAGAGGTCCAATGATCCCTGGAACATATGGGCCAAGCTTTCAGAAAATGTTTATTAAAACTTTTAGTACATTTTTCATCCTTAAAATATATGAGGAAAAAAAGCTGTGTGGTTTTATTACATTACGGTTCTGAGCCTATAAGGATTAATTCAACTCAGCCGATTCCAAAGTCTTTAGTATGTTCCATTAGAAATAGCGAGGAGACGACTAGCCAAGAATGAAACGCGCACCTGACTGGACATTTTCTGAAAAGTTTAAATAAGTGAATATAAGTATTACATAGTCTTCTATATATTGAACACCACTGTGATTTTTCCCATTTTCCCATTTAAGCATAGTAGGGAATTTGATATCAGAGTGTTTGTTGATGAGCATGTGGTATGTCAAAGACAGTCCTTTCTCAAAGCCTTTCCTTTGAAATATTAACTTATCAAAGTCAGTGGTAGTAGGAGAAATAGTGGGCCAAATAATGGATTGAAGGAGATGTCATAACTGTAGGTACCAGAAAAAGAAAGTATGAGGGAGGGCTTGAAAGTCATTAATGTCTGTAAAGGACCTCAAGATATCATTGAGTTGGTCAATAATATTGATACTGTGATGGAGCCAGGCCTTGAAAGACAAGTGATTTTTCCAATAACTAAGAGCAGTTAGAGGGACATGTTGTTTTTGAAGGCACACCCAAGCGTTAGAGATAGCATGCATAGGCCATAGTTTAAATAAATCCATAAGGGATTGTAGAAAAGATGCTGGAGCTGATGCTCTGAGAAGAAGAGTTCTAAGTTGGGCACTAACCAGATATGATGTGAAAGATAATCTTTCCAATTGTGCCCAGGAAACATAGGTTAAGTTGTGCCAGAGTGTGAAAGACTGCTCGGATAGAAATGCAGTATTATAAGCTTGAAGATTGGATACAGCCAGGCCGCCTTTCCTATAGCTATGGAAAAAACAGATTTCTTTTTACTCTTGATTTCCTACCATTCAAATTAAATTTGAAACTAAGCATTGCAATTTATGTATAGTTGATAGGGGAATCAAATAGGAGATTGCTCTACACATAAAGACAAATTTGGGCAAAAGGGACATCTTTAAAATGTTAATTCTGGCTAACCCAGAAAATATGAATTTTGATTACATGTTTTATTTCAAAATCTAGATCTAAGAATACTTTATTAAGAGTGATGGTAAGGAGGGGTAAAGTGGTTATTTTGATGCATAGGTAGTCCACAGGCTTGGGGAAAGTTAATAGAAATAGGTATTGATGAGCGATTGTGTTAACTATCGTTATCGATTCAATAGTCGATATCGGCAATTATCATGACGATATCCGATAGTCGATAATAGATTATCGCCGATGACCATTAAAGTCTATGGAGAGGAAAACAACACCTTCATTCCTACACCCAAACAGGGTTGGAGAAGCTGGAATTAACATCCACAACAGTCAAATGGATACGTGCTACATTTAGGCAAGACAATTAGGCAACAAGAGTCACAGAAAAAAAACGGGACAGACTATTCATTTATCCTGTCCTGAAACCACAGCATTACCCTTAAACTGCATGACCACAATTTTTTAAAATGTGCAGAAGGCAGTATTATTTGAACCATCATTTAGTTGACAGGACATTGACAAGCTGTCCTGGACCGCAGTATGACCCAAAACCCGCAGGGAACCCATAGATTAAAAAGTGCTGAAAAGGAGTCTTTGAACCACCATTTTAGTTGAACAGGGCATTGCTATACCTGTCCTGTACCAGCATGAGCCCAAACTGCATGACCCAGATTAAAAAAAGGGCCGGAAAAAGGAGTCTTTCAACCACCATTTTAATAGAACTGTAAATTGATTTAAAACCTGTCCTGGAACCCGCAGTAGCCCTTAAAACCTGACTGACCCCCAGATTAAAAAAATGCCTGGAAAAAAAGTCTGTGAACCACCATTTGGGTTGAACTGGAACTGACTATACCTGTCCTGGACCCCCAGTATGACATTAAAACCTGATCTGACCCACAGATTAAAAAGTGCCAAAAAAGGAGTCTTTGAACCACCATTTTAGTTGAATTGGGACATTGACTATCCCTGTCTGGAAACCGCAGTATAAACCTAAATCTGCATGACCCACAGATTAAAAAGTGTCAGAAAAAGGAGTCTTTTTTCGCCAAGTGTTCCCTCCATTTCAACTCATGCATTCGTTGCATGTGGCTAGACATGTTGTTGGTGGTTAAATACCTAAGATTCTTCCCTCTACTGATGCGTTTTACAGCAAAGGCCCGGCATTGACATTTGCTGGGGTGAATCAGGGAAACTTGGCGGGGAAAAAAGGGCCCCGGGTTGGAGGGCCTGGCCTTTTTTGACGGCGGGTAAAGGGGGGCGGTTTTTTTCCGTGATCATGGTGGCGGGAAAATCTCACCCGGGCTTGTGCGAACCCCCCTCCCCCCTTTTTTACAGGAGGCCCCCTAAATTTACACTGCAACCCTAATTTTTTCTCCTCGTCCAGGTGATGAAGCGGGTCGCAAAAAAATTCTGCTGAAAAGGGCCACTTGGGTCCGCAATGTTTCATCATCAAAAAAAGGTGGAAATTTTTCCCCATCCGAACCCTTTCCCTTTCCCGGAGCTGCGAGCCCACAAGCAACAGGCCAAAGCAAGGGGTTGCCGGGCCGCCCGGGGTTTTTGGGGCCCATTGAACCCGGGTTTGCTTCTCCTCATCTGAGGCATCAGCGAAAAGGGCATCAAACAGCAAAATCATCCCCTTTTGCCTCTTGATCTTTTTAAAAGCCTTCTGAGCCCCCAAAAGCATTTTGACATCAAAAAGGTCCCTTAGGGAAAAAGGGTTATCCACAGTGGGGGGGTCCCCGAGTTACATTTGGGCTGCCTTTGTTTCTTTTTGGATGGATTCTGACGTTTTTAAGACCCAAAATTTGTGCCCTGACTGGAGTGGGGAGGAGGTTAAAAATGCTGGGGTGCAGGGTTTCATTAACCACGAAGAAAAGTTTTGGGACGCTGTTCTTTACTGAGATTCACAAGGGGGACCCCCCCCAAACGATGACAGGCCTGATGGTCCTTTCAAGAAGATCCGCTGCTTGCCCTATTTTTCGCCAGCATGGAAATTTTCACCTTTTTCTAGTACCTTACCCCCATGTCCTATAAACCCCCTTTGCTCGCTTAAAAAACCCACCATCGCTCCCTGGGTTTAGAAAGATGAAAATTAAAAAGGTAAGGGAAAATTTTTTTAAAAGCCTCTTATTGTAAAAAACCCGGGAAATCACAAACTTTTTCTTAAATTTTCCCTTAATTTTTCCCAAAAGCCAAAATTAAAGGGTTTGGGAAATAGAATTTTTTCATTTGAAAACCCGTGAAAAAGCGGGTTTTGGTGGAAGAACCCCTAAAGAAAAAAATAAACAGTGTTTTTTCATCCAAAGGGAAATTTTCAAATGCCCGTAGGGCGGAATTTTAAAAAGTTTTTTAACAAACATCATACAAGTTGGGTATTTTTGCCCAAACGTTTTCACCGGTGCAATAAAAAAATAACAAAAGGTTTCCCTGGATTGGGAAAAGGGGTTTTTTTTTAAGCAATAACAAACAAGAACAGTTACTAACCCAAAAACTTTTTATAAAAAAATTTTTTTTACAAAGTGGCTAATTTTAAAAAAAACTGGGGCCCCACCACAGTGCAAAACCCGCCCATTAAAAGTTATGGGTGACAAAGGTGGTTTTTGGGAAACCAAAGAAAATACACCACGTTACTACAAAATTTTTTGTATCCCCAAAAAAAAGTACTTGGGGGCTATTTTTAAAAAAAAATGGGGCGCACCAAAATTTCAATTTTTTCCCATTTTTAAAAATTATAAAGATAAAAAAAAGGTGGGTTTTTTACCAAAGAAATACACCAAAAGTTCCTACAACATTTCTGTATCCAAATTTAAGTAAAAACGTAGTTATTTGAAAAAAACGGGGACGCACAAAAATAAAAGGTAAAATTTTTCACCTCAGGTGCGAGGTGTGCTGCCAAAAAGTGGTAAAAAAAATGCCTTTTTCAATGCGGGTTTTCAAAGCAGAGTCTGGGCTGCACAATATACACCCCCCTTTTTAAAAAGTCTGTCTGTCCATACGCCTCCCCCCCTTTCCAACCCGCGGCTGGACAGCGCTAGATCTTTTTTAAAAATCTCTGTCTAATAAAAAAGAACTGAAATTCTCTAATCTACCTATATTTTAATGTTCACAGCAAAAAGCATAGTTGTCTGTATGAATAAAGATAAGAACTGTGTCTCTGAACTGAGCTGTATTGAGAAAACGCAGGCAACCCCCTTGCTCTAGTGTTAGACACTAAAAGACTGATGCTAAACAGGAAATGCTGTTCTATGAAAAAGTGAGGGTCATGTGTTTTTTTCCCCAGCCAATGACAACCATACACATCACAGTCATGACGTCGCACCCCCCAGCTCACCCTGCTCTATGCTCTAAGCTGATTTGCTGGCCGCCAAAATGACAGGACGCGCCGAAAATGGCGCGATAGTAATAGATTATCTGTCAGATTGTCACCTAAAATATTGCGTGATCGGAGATTTCAGATCAGCCTAAAAATCGTGCTGATTTCAACTTTGTCGATTATAATCGCTCATCCCTAGAAATAGAGAGTATTTAGATTTATTAAGTTTGTAGAAGGAGAATTCTTGTAGGGATTTGAGTTTGATTGGGATTGAGCATAGAGGTTTAGATCCTATCAATATAACATTATCAGCACTATCTTTTGGTGCGATTGGTTATCTGATATGTCAGAAAGAGAGAATTGCATCTAAATTTTCAAGCTAAAGGTTCAATACATAATTTCAAAATTAGTGGGGAAAGTACCTTGACAGGTACCATTAGTATGGCTAAAGGGTGCGGAGAATAATCCTGAAGTAAACACAGAGGCAGAAGGAGAAGAGTATAGAGCCTTAATGGCTGAGAGGATGAAACCAGAAAAGCCAAAGTGAGTTTTTACATTAACTATATTTATTTCATTAACACCTTCTCAGCATCTAATGAAATAAAGGGAACATCAGATTCGTAAGTGCTTGCCATTTGAATAAGATCAAATAGTCTTCGGTTTGCATCACTGACTAGCCTGCCCTGCACAAAACCAGTTTGATCATTGCAGATTAGGGAGGAGAGGACTAAGTTAAGGAGACTAAGATCTTCACATATATTATATATAGTATTGATACCATTGTTTAATAATGGTCTTTAGATGGCCACATTGTCTGTAGCTTTACCTGGCTTTGAGATAGTAGCTATGATTGCATGTAGTTATAGTTTGTAAGGCTGAAAAAAGACATACAACCATCCAGTTCAGGCTATTTTGCTGAAGTGTTGATCCAAAGGAAAGCAAAAACCCCCATGAGATAGGAAGCCATTTTTTCTCATTTTAGGGAAAAAATTTCCGACTCCAGTCTGGCTTTCAAAATAAATCCCTGAATCAACAACCCTACTCCAGAATCCTAGTCACTATAACTTGTTATATTTAGAGATGGGCGAATTTCTCAAAAATTTGATTTGCCAAGTTCGCCAAATTTTACGGCAAAATTCTTTTCGACCCGAATTTATTTTTTGGGTGAATCACGTTAAAAAACAACTATTTCCTGGCTGTGGAGAGCCTGTAGGGTGTAGTAGAACATTCTGCCATGCTCAATTATGCATAGGGAGTGTGGTTTGGTCTTCATACAATGCTGTGGTTTAGTATGACATGCAGATAACAGCCGCCGCTTTTAGAATCACTTCACACTTCACTTCACTGGGCAGTCACAGGGGCAAAACAGATAACTGAAGTGGTAACGCATCCTGACAAGGTAATATCAGCGCCAGCTGGAAAGAACCGAGCTGAGAGCCAAGATCCTACTATAGTATCAAAGAGCACACTCCTTTTACACCGACATCAGATTATGACAGAACCTGCAGTGTTAAATACTGATACATGTAGAGGCCCCCGGAATGAGTGGAGAGGGTGTCAGCAGTAATTTTGCGTTGAAGTCACTGATCATGTTGCCCTTCCTTTCATCCGTCAGTATCCGTTTTCAATCGGTCAACAATCCATCAGCATTGCTAAAGCCAAAAACAAACAGGCATTGATCCAAAACAGAGATGACCAGTAAATGCGATATTGACATGTCTTCTGTGTTCTGTATCCATTCCTGCTTTTGGCTACGTAATCATCAGACAATCCTGATCATTTTCATTCCTTCTGAAAGATTAAAGGAAGGGGAAAACCAAACATAGTGACAACATCATAGAGTGGTGGAGGGTGAAAACAGCATTAGGAAACCACAGGGTGTTCCAGTGATACAGTGGTCAGTTAGCAGCAGCAAGAGTAGGCCACAGAGTGGCACAATAACAGGTTGAGAAGGCGGCAGCAACATCAGTAGGCCACAGAGTGGCACAATGACAGAGTGTGGAAGTACAGCGATATCAGTAGGCCACAGAGTGGCAAATGAGAGGTTGAGAAGGTGGCAACAACATCAGTTGGCCACAGAGTGGCACATTCACAAAGTGTGGAGGTGGCAACAACATCACTAGACCACAGAGTGGCACAATGACAGGTTGAGAAGTTGGCAGCAACATCAGTAGGCCCCAGAGTGTCACAATGACAGGATGAGAAGGTGGCAGCAACATAAGTAGGCCACAGAGTGGCACAATAACACAGCATGGAGGTTGTAGCAGAATGAGTAGGCCATAGATTGGCACAATGACACAGTGTGGAGGTGGGTGGCAATACCAGTCCCTAGTAAAGATGGAGGGTGGCAGATGGAGCAGCTGGCAGCAAATGAGTGGCATCAGGCGGAGGCAGCATCAAAATAGTAGCTGAGGCAGGTAGTTTGAATCCAGACTCATTTCTCAAAGTTTTGATGAGGCATCATGGCTGATCTAAACTAATGCATAAGGCATTGGTGTGTGGCAATCCTGGCCAATTCACACCTGATTCATCTTGACAAATGTGAGTCTCTCCACATTTTGAGTGGACAAGCGAGTTTTCCTTGGGGTAACTATGGCCCCCGCAGCACTGAACACCCACTCTGATGTCTCACTACTGGCTGGGCAGGACAGCTTCTCCAGTGCAAACTCAGCAATTTGCGGCCACCCATCCAGGTTGGCTGCCCAGTAATCCAGCGGATCTTCTATATGGGGTGGCAGAGTGCTGTCCACCACCTGCTGGTTCAAGGTCTGCTCCAGGTCCTGCTGCTGGTGTGTACTCTCCTCACTAGGCGGGTGAAGGAAGCTGCTCATCGACGACTCCAGACTTAGGCTGCTGCTTATGGAGCTGCTACTGCTCCTCCCTCCCCCTCACCTCCCCACAGCAGCCATGGAAGTGGTACATGAGCGATGAGGAATCCCCTGTTCAGACCTGTCAGAGGATGGAAGATGGTGCAGATAGGCAGCGGCCAACTGACTACATAGGATTTCTCTTGAGTACGTGAATTTCTCCTCCCTCTCGGCAGGTGGGAAAAAAGACTCCCATTTTGGACCGGTATCGAGGATCCAAGAGGGTGGAGAGCCAGAAGTCATCCCTCTGCCTGATGGTGAATATTCATCTGTCACTAGCCAGGCAAATCAGAACGCTGCGGGCCATCTGCATAAGTGACTCTGAGGGAGTCCCTGCCTCCATCTCCTCTGTATACTGCCATGGTGTGTCTGGGTCATCTGCATCGTGTTCCTCATCTCCCTCTACCTCCTCCAGCTGCCCCTACTCCTCCTCTCTTAGATAAACCACTCATTTCTCCAGATACTGCTTGTGCAGACAGATCTTGCAGCATCTGTTCCAGGATATGAAGCAGTGAAATAATGTTATTCATCCCATAGTCCTTGCGACTAACAAATAACATGGTCTCCTCAAAGGGCCTGAGGAAATGGCAGGTGTCACGCATGAGCTGCCACTGGCTGACATCAAAATTACACAGGGGAGTACTCCTGTCCACTTGGATCATCAAAAAATTGTTAATGGCCTTTCTCTGTTCATACAGTCGGTCTAACATATGGAGGCTGGAATTCCAAAGGGTGGAAATATCGCATATCAGCCTATATTCTGCCACTGCAGCTCAAGGAGGGTGTGCTAGGCTTTGTAGGAATTGATGTAGTGCATGCACAGTTTCCTGGCTAAGTTTAGCATGTCTTGCAGATGGGTGGAAGACTTCAGGAACCTTTTGACAACCAGATTGAACACGTGCGCCATGCTAGGCAAATAGGTCATATCTCCTCGGTGAAGCATGGACACCATGTTCCTTCCACTGTTTGTCACCATTGTTCCGATTTGCAGTTTTCACGGAGAAAGCCACACATTGATTTCGTGTTGCACTTCCTTTCCTGTGTGTCTTCGTTCGCCAAGGCAAACCAGGTGTAGAACTGCGTGACACCACTGTGCCCTGCACATGTGGTATGATGGAGCACCACTTAGACTTGTGGAGGCTGAGGTGGTGGTTAAGGAGGAGGCGGATATTGGCGCAGGATCAGCAGTTTGACAACGTGGAGGAGAAAACGGCATCTCCTGTTCAAGTTGCTTGTGTGGCTGGGCAGGAACACCTTTTTTCCCGTGGGCCTTTAAAGGGCATTAAATACAGCTACAAACTCCACACGTCTGCGCTGCTGTGGGACCTTGGAAAAACCCGGAAGGCTTTAAGGAAATGTGGCCCACCTGCTGTTCTACAAATTGTGCCGGGGGGGTACGCCCCTTTTTGAAAAAAAAATAACGGTTTTTGGGGCTCTCCCCCTTGGCTTTGGGACAAGCCCCTTATTCTCTGAAAAAAGTGGGAGAGTCCACCACTTGGAAAGGGGGGGGACTGCAGTAACCCCCCAAAAATTGGGCAGGAGCATGGGCATACCAAAGTCGTCTTTGGAATTTTGCCCGGGGAACGACTGCGGTACCATGAGTTGGTGGGGGAGCACAAAGGGCCCTGGACCGGGAAAAGATTGGGGAAAAACAAACAGCAACTTCGGGAAGGATTTGGGGCCTTGACCGGCTGAAAAACAAGCGTGCCACTGGGGGCTGCTGCTGTTGGGCCCCCGGGATTTTGGACCAAAAACATCTTAAAACACACTTTCTTCCCCCAGGCCCCTGAAAGTTTTACGCGGGATGTGTTTTTACGAAGGGCGTGGTTTCTAACTTTAGTTTCCCTTGCCCCCCTTCACCCTTTTTTTCTTTCTGCCCCAGAATCTACATATATACATGTTTTGGCTCCTCCCCGGGGTCTTTTCAAAAAACCCGCCAAACCGCCAAAAAATTTGATTTTAAAAAAACCGTCAATGTCCGCCCCTGAAATGACTATTAAATAAAACCCCCCCTTTGGGGAGGCCCCAGTTTGCTACATTCTTGGACCTGGGAAACGGGGTTTTTTCACCCCAAAGGGCCCTTTGGTTCAAACCCCTTTCAACCCCTTCTACCCTGCTGACTACACTACCTACTTGCTGGCTGCGCCGCTACCTGACGCGCAAGCTGACACTCTCTTCTCCCGACAATGATGAGGAAGCCCTTGCTTCAAATCATTTTGCCCCTCCTAATAAAATCCATTTACCCCCCAACTCTTTTCTATCCCATTTATCAAATAAAACTTTTAAAAAAAACAATTTTTCTGTTTTTACTGAATGCGGCTAAAGCCATAATTCGAAGATTGTGGCTTTCCACCTCCTATCTGTCCATCACCAATTTTTTTAAGAGGGGGTACCCATCCTCCAACTTTTTAAAAACTCGCAAAGAATTTTTGGGAAATTTGGTTTTTAAATAACCCAAGCTTTGGGGTGATTTTTGACATCACACATACCTAAATTCTCCAAACCCCTTTTTGTCTTTTCTTCCCTTTTTAGAAAAGTTGTAAACCTCTGACAGAGGTTAATGTTGGCTCCCAAAAAATTTAACTTTTGGGTTTTCCCTTTTCAATTGTTACCTTTTTTAAAACTGATTCCCTATGCATATTCCCCTTTTTTTACATGGTTTTGGGGGAGCAAAATTTTTTTCCCATTTATTTTCCCCTAAATTGGTAATAGTATGGAAAAATTTTGTGTGGAAATTTTCCACTGGGAGAGGCTTTTTTCCCCGATTTTACGCTGATTTTACTTTTTCCCCCGCAACTATTTTGTGTACACATTTCTCTTTTGCATATTTCTCCATATTTTCTTGAAATATGAAAATTCGATTGACTACTTATTATTTGCAATGCTGTATTCAACCATCAATACAATTATTCTGAATCGGAAAAAGTTACACTGAATTAGTATTGCAACTTTTGTAAAAGTCTGGTCTATTAAAATTGCACAATTTATCCTTTATGCTGCACACAGTAGAAGAAAAAAAAAATCCCAAAAGCCAGAATTTCACACTTTTTTTTGGTTAAGTCATGTGCCTTAAAAATTTCATAACTGCAATCTGCAGAGTAAATGTAACCAATAGTGTTGAGCGATTGCGTTGGCTATCGAGATCGATCGATAGTCGATAGTCGGCCGCTATCGATAAGGTTTTTCGATAGTGAGCGTCGATTATGAGCGATGACCATTAAAGTCTATGGGAGAGCAACAACACTTTCATTATTACACCCCAAACAAGGCTGGAGAAGCTAAAAATTAACATCCACAACAGTCAAATGGATACGTGCTACATCTTGGGCAACCCCACTTAGGTTATAAAACTCACAAAAAAAAAGGGTCACAGACCATTCACTATCCCTGTTTTGTACCACAGCCTGACCCTTAAACCTGCATCACCCACAAATTAAAAAGTGCCAGAAGGCAGTATGATTTGAACCATCATCTTACTTGAACTGGACATTGAATATCCCTGTCCTGGGCCACAGCATGAGCCCAAACCTGCATGACCCCCACATTTAAAAAGGCCGGAAAAAGGAGTCTTTCAACCACCATTTTAGTTTCACTGACATTGACAAATACCTGTCCTGGGCCACAGCATGAGCCCCAAACCTGCATGACCCCCACATTTAAAAAGTGCCGGAAAAAGGAGTCATTCAACCCCCAATTTAGTTTCACCTGAACATTGACTATACCTGTCCTGGGCCACAGCATGACCCAGGGCCGATTGTGGGTGCGGTGAAGCCCAGGCTGGCGCCGTATCTTTTAAAACACGCAGGTTAAAATGCCCTAAATGACGCAGCAACGAAAACTGTCGTGCTGAAGCAGAGTGCGGAAGCGGAAGTGGAGAACTCCGCCTTCCTCAGTACACAGCCCAATACCTGGGTAGCGCTTGTCCCTCCGTATGAGTGTGGACCAATTGACTTCACTTGGAAATACTGGGTTAACGCTCCTGTTCCACCCAGGTGCCCTTTTTCTTGGCATTCTTTTTCTCATTTTACTCAACCCGTGCTGGAGGAAAAATGGTCTCTGTACTTTGTTCTCTGCCCGTGCTCCAACTCCATGTCCTCTAATAACCAACATCTGGTCAAGTTTTCCTTACCTCCCTTGTAAAAATTCAGAGGAATTTTTTTAACAGCTATATTTGTACATGCAATTTTTTAGTACTTTAATTCTAGAAAACACATTTTTAAAATAGGATGGAATCCCACCATGTCTTTGTTTCTTTTTTTCCATTGTATTAAATGGGTTGTCTCAATACAGGATTGATAGCTATGTTAAAGACTTGCAAAAACAAGTCATTTTAGCAATATTTTGTCCATTAACAGTGTCCTACCTATTCCTGTTTCTGACAGCAACCATCACCCTTGAGCCACTCTTGACAATTGTGAAGAACAAATGTCTGTTAGAAACAACATTTTTTTTTAATGGGGAACCTGTAGTATTGCTGCATTTCAAAGCAGCATTACCCAAAAAATTATAAAAATGACTTCAGCCACTGTTAAAAATTGTGAGGGAGAAATTTGCCACTTAAAAAGCCACATTTCTGTTCCAAAGGACCATGATTATTGCTGTATCTCACAGCTACAGACCCAAAAAATTATAATATGACTTCTCAGCCACAAATTAAAAATTGTGAGGAGAAAATGCCACTTAGAAGCCACATTTCTTGTCCAAAGAACCATAATTATAGCTGTATCTCACAGCAACATGACCCAAAACTAATTGACAATGCGAAAACTTCTTAAGATAAAGTGGGGTAAAAATGAATCCGGTTTGCCATGAACCTTGCTGTCTTTTACAGTCTTCTCACAGCAAAACCAGCAAAATGAACTTTTGGGAAAAGAGAATAAAAAATTGCAGTAAGAAATTATCATTTAAAAAAAAGTTTTCAAGAGGACCATTTCTGTTTAAAAGGGAATGTGAAGTAACCGGCAACTAATCGGTGACCTCGGCAATTGGGGCCCAAACAACATCATCAGAGATCCATGCCTGATTCATCTTGATGAAAGTCAAACGATCCACATTAATCTGTGGAAAGCCGGATGCTTTGTCTGTAATGACTCCTCCAGTGTGCTGAAGGTCCGCTCAGATATGACGCTGGCTGCGGCAGGACAACACCTCTATGGCGTGATGAGCCAGCTGGGGCCCAAATTCGTTCATTTTGGATACCCAAAAGTCAAATTGGGTCCGGAACACAAGCAAAAACATCGGAGTTGAGACGCAGATATTAGTGCACCAAGATATTAAGATGATCTCTGTTTGTTCGATGTGTGCCCTGCATTGCATGCGTTGGTGAGGTGGTAAACAAAGATTGCCAGAGGTCACCCATTGGGCTTCCGCCACCTTGCCTGCTGCTGCCGCTACGCCTATTTTTGGCATCTACTGCGCCCACGTCGCTGATGTTGTTCCACCATGACATTTGGGGAACGTGAAGCAGACGCAACAGATGTCTCCAGTTGATCAATCAGCAAGGTCCTCCATTTCCTGCATTTTTACTCTCTATTTGGGTGGGTGGAAGGAAAGTGCTGATTTTTGCTTTGTACCGGGGATCCAGGAGGGTGGCCACCCAGTAACTGTTTTTCATTTTGATGGCCTTAATGCGAGGATCATGTTGAAGGAAATGGAGCATCCAAGCACTCAAGTGAGTGATGGAGCCTTGATTTCCCAAGCCTCTAGGTCGGGGGGAAATAGCAAACTGATCTTCCTCATCTCCCTCCTCCGCCTAAAAATTCCGCCCAACCTCTTTCCAAGGCAGGGACGTCGGTAACATCGGTGTCTAGGAAAAACCCCTCCTCCTCCGCTGCCTCCGGCACAGCTTCAACACAGCCCGACTTCCCTTTGAATGATGCACCCTGAGAGCTGATGCCCACCTTGCACTACTCTGGACCCCGAACCACTGCCTAATAAGACCGATGAAATTGTGAACACTGTCGGGCCTTGTGGATTTTGACGGAGAGAAAGGCTCCGTGTCCGCATCTGTGTCCGTTCCCTCCTCCGTCGCTGGCGGGACCTGTTGTTTCAGAGTGTCCAACGATCGTTCCAGAACAAAGATCACCACAATGCTCATGCTGACAAGGGCATTGTCCGCACTGACCATTTTGGGGGCTTTTTCCCAAAACGGGCAAGGATGGTGCAGAGCTCTTTTCACCTGCCTCCACTCTCGGTGGTTCAACAACCCCAAGGTCCTCCCCGCTGCTTGTTCAGCCATGTGTCACTTCGTACTGCGTAATGGCATTGGCTCTGCTGCCACAATCGCTGAGCATGTGGAGGGTGGAATTCCAGCTTTGTGCCACTCAACATGAGACGGTTGACGGGGGGCCGAGCTGACGCGGGCAACGCAGCCAGGCGGGACGAAGCAGGGTGCAACGCGGAAGTGCAAAACTCAGACCTCGAGCCTTCTTCACCCAGGCAGTCCAACCCGGGTAGCTCTTTAGAAATTTCTGGACGACAAGGTTCTGACATATGCCAGGCAAGGGATGGCTCCACCCTACCGATCTTAAGGGCGGCCAGCAGATTTCGCCCGTTATCGCACACCACCTTGCCTGGCAGAAGGTTCTTGTCACCCAGCCAGCGCTCGGTCTCGTTGCTTAGAGCCGTCCACAGCTCCTGACCTGGGTGTGGACGGTCTCCAAGGCAGATTAATTTCAACACGGCCTGGTGTCTCTGGGCACGTGATGCCACCAGAGGACCTTGGGGGAAAGAGCCCACACCATCCCGCGGTTTTGAAGAGCATGGCCGAGCCTAAGAGCCACCGTACCCCCAAGACATCCACCCAGCTCACCCAGTGAGCTGTCAAAAGAGATATAGCGGCCTTGGCCGTGCTTACTAGTCCATGTGTCGGTGGTGAGATGACTTTCCGGACACAGATCAGACAACGCGCTTGAAATTTTAAGATGACAGTGGCTGGCCAGGGCAGGGACGGCTTTCTGGCAAAGAAATCCCTTTGCTCGGCATCTGGTATTGGGGCAGGCGAGGGCCATGACGTGGCGGAACCCATCTTGTCCACCAGAACGAAAAGTGCAACATTTCCAAGGCCAAAAGCCTGGCAATGCCAACATTCAGACTTTTGGCTTTGGGATGGTTTGGGTTAAAGTGTTTCTTCTGCCCCCCAAAACCCCTGGAAGACAGAAGGCTGCTGCTAGACTGGCCGCTGTACGGCGTGCAGGTTGTCAAACTATCGGAAGGAAAAGGGGGTAGGATGGGTCTCTGGGGGTGCTGGAGTACTCCAGGCGACGGTGGAGGCTGAAGCGGAGGCTGAACCCTGAGAATGACTCTGAGAGACCGGGGCAGCTGGGGAACGCTTGGTGGTGGCGGAGGAGGAGGGCGGAGACAAGGGTGTGACAGTGGTTGAGGCCCGCTCCTCTGGCCTTTCCCGGCCAAGTTTTTCCTCCATTAACTCTGCATTCGCTGCATTGACTAGACATGTTGGGTGGTAACTACTTAGGTTCTTGCCTCACTTATGTGTTTCCCGGGGCAAAGGCGCTAGACATCGCTGGGTGAATCAGGCTGCTCAAAGAAGGCCCGGGCTTAAAGGGGTCCTGGACCTTTTTGACGGCGAAAAAGCGAGGACGGGGTTTGCGCTGACCGGGCTGCCGGAATCATATCAGCGGACTTCTGCGGCCGCCCTCCTCCCTTTTTGTGGCGGGACCCGTATTGCCCACTACCCCATCGTCTTCCTCCTTGTCCACTGAGAAGCGCTCGCAAGCAAATTCTGTGGAAAAGACCAAATGGATCCGCAATGTCGTCATCATCATCATCATCAACACAGGTGATTTGGTCGTCCTGACTTTCGCATCCAGGAGCTGCGGGCTACAAGAAAGGGGGCACTGCAAGGCGTTGCCGACCCCCTTTGGATTTTTGTCCGATTGCCCGGGCTTCCTTCACCTCCTCTGAGGGCATCATTAACTGGGCGCAGAGCAGACTAAATCATCCTCTTGATCTTTTAAAAATGCCTTCTGACCCCAACCGCATTTTTTGTCATCAAAGAGGTCTTCAGACAATGGTTTACCCCACAGTGGTGGGTAACACGAGTTGACTTTTGGGTCTTCATGTTGGACGGATGCTGATGATGCGATGACACATTTGTGGCCGTGACTGCGAGGACGAGGAGGTAAGACTGCTAGATGCGGGTTGCATTAACCACTGAAGGACAAAATTGGCGACGATGTTCGTTACTTACATTTACAGGGGCCCTGACCCAGCGATGACAGGCCTGACGGTCCTGCAACTGACGATCCGCTGGCATGCGTGTTGTCGCCAGCACTGGAAGGAGCACCTTCTCTCGTACCTCTACCTCCATGTGCTACCCCCCTCTTTGCTCGCTTACCACCTGCATTTCACTCCATGTTCAGAAATATAAAAATTTGAGAAGGTATGGAATAGTTTTGGAAAGTCTCTTATTAAGATAACGGCAAATCACAGCTATACTCAACCCCCCCTAATAAAAACAAACTGGCTGTATTCAAATTTACCTGCATGGTGTCTATCAACAAATCTGGACGGGCCAAAAGTCAAAAAAACACGTATCTTTTTATTTATTGGTATAATAAACGTATTTTTTGCACCTTTTCAATTTTTCACCCTGTGGTAAATAAAGAATTGCTTTTTAAGATTTACGTAGTGCTGCGTCAATGAACAATGCTGGTGTGCAAAAGTCAAAAAACACGTAAAACACGTTTAGGTTTTGGTATAATAAACAATATTCTTTGCACCTTTTTCAATTCACCTGTGGTGAATATAGAATTGCTGTTTTAAAGATTTACGTAATCTGCGTCAATGAACAATGCTGGGTGTGCAAAAGTCAAAAAACACGTAACTATGTTTTGGATATAATAAACGGATTTTTTTGCACCTTTCATTTCACCTGTGGTGAATATAAAATTGCTGTTTAAGATTTACGTAGATGCTGCGTCAATGAACAATGCTGGGTGCGCAAAAGTCAAAAAACACGTAACTGTTATGTTTTGGTATAATAAACATATTTCTTGCACCTTTCAATTCACCTGGGGTAAATAAAAGAATTGCTGTTTTAAAGATTTACGTAGATGCTGGCGCAATGAACAATGCGGGGTGTGCAAAAGTCAAAAAAACACGTAACTGTTATGTTTTGATATAATAAACGGTATTTTTTGCACCTTTCAATTCACCTGTGGTGAATATAGAATTGTTTGATTTAATTATTACTTAGATGCTGCGTCAATGAACAATGCTGGGTGCGCAAAAGTCAAAAAACACGTAACTTTTAATTTTTTGGTATAATAAACGTATTTTTTGCACCTTTCAATTCACCGTGGTGAATAAGAATTGCTGTTTTAAATTTACGTAAGCTGCGTCAATGAACAATGCTAGTGTGCAAAAGTCAAAAAACACGAAACTGTTATGTTTATATAATAAACGGTATTTTTTGCACCTTTCAATTCACCTGTGGTGAATAAAAATTTGCTGTTTTATGATTTTACTAGATGCTGCGTTAATGAACAATGCAGGTGCCAAAAGTCAAAAAACACGTAACTGGAGAAGTTTCGTATGATACACGGTATTTTTGGCAACAAACACCCTGTGCTGACTAAAAATTGCTGGTTTGGTAATTTACTGCAAGGTGGATTATCAACATCAAGTTAATGGGTAAAATTGAAAATAACACCTATCGAAATGTATACGAAAATAAAAGGGGAGTTTTGCAGCTAAAAAGAGACCTCATTACTAGAAATGAGTTATCCAATAAAGTTCAGGCTCCCCCAAATCCAGAAATATTTCAATAGCAAACTTTTAATAAAAAGATTTTCCACCAAGTCTACCTAAGTCTTGGGAACTTATCCAGGTACTTATAATAGAGCTTTTTTGTGTTCGCCCGGGGGCCCCCCCCCCCCCCCCCCACTCCCCACCGCCGTGAATTTAAAAGCGGTAGATGCTGCTTTAAAATTCTCTAGCTAACTATTAAAATCTTCAAATCTCTAATCTAACTAAATTGGAAGGATCACAGCTAATAGTAGAAGTTTCTCTGTTCAGAAATAGACTAATTTCGCTGAGCTGTTTTTGGGCCCCAGGAAGCGCAGGTCCTATCCCTTTGAACCTGAGAGACACTGAGGCTGAAAAGGGAAAAGCTGTTCTATGTAAAATGAGGTCTGTGATTTTTCCACCAATCCAACCATACACATCCCACATGACGCCACACACATCCAAACCTGCTCCTATCTGTAATCGAAATTGCTGGCCGCCAAAAAATTTCAGGAAGCGGCCGAAAAACCCCCGATCTTATAGATGATTTACTCAGATATAAACCCTTAATTATCGCATGATCTGAAAATCAATCCCCCATAAAAACCTTGCCGATTTCAACTTTGTCAATAAAAATGGCTCAACACTAGTAACCAACACACCACTGATAACGAAGAGTAAAAATAAAACACCCACAAACATGATGTAAGTATGTTTTTTCACATTTCCCTCATTTAGAATTTTTTTGTGGTTTCCCAGTATATTCTATGGTGCGGTGAATGACATCATTAAAAAGTACATCTTATCTTACAAAATAAAAGCCCTAAAATGTCTTTGTAATGGGAAAAAATAGGGTCTAAAAATATGTGGTGTCGTGGGGAATGTGACGTGAAAAAAACATTGCATCCTTAATGGTAAACATTTTATCCAGGAAAGTATATGGCATCTATTTCGGTTAATGGCGCTGTGCACAAAAGTGAGTTGTGCAGTAACTGCAGCAACTGACCATAGGCTGTTAGTTTCAATAGGCCGATCATAAAATGACAAAATGGGGGAGCAGCACCTCATAGAATGAAATACACTCTGGAAGGTCTAATAGTAGTGAATATACCAAAATAATCCCCTGGTTTGATTATGCTATTAGAATATAGGGACAAAGATGATTCTGGCTCATCGATATTAATGCTACAATACCTTATGATTTTAAGAATATCCTCAGAACGGCATAGCGTCACAGGTCAAAAAGGTTTGATTTAATATCCAGGAAGAGCAAAAACAATGATTTTTTTAATTACTACAATAGACAAAATTCTTGTAAATGTTCACAAGAGATTTCAAAGATTAAGAAACAAAAAAAAAAATATACACAGTTGAATGACATTATTATTATTATTATTATTATTATTATTATTATTATTATTAGTTATTATCCAGAGTAAGCACCGTATACAGCACTGGAGAGCAGCTAGATAGGCTGTGAGGGACTCAATAATTCATGGTAGATTGTCACAGGTATCTGGATCCATGCTGACTGCATCATACTGTTGCTGGACACACCGATACGTCATGGTCTGGAAGGGGTTCATTCAAATTAACGTACTGGTACGTCATGAACACTGTGCAGACTAACAAGCAGAGCCCACACAATGAGCGCATGAACCCAGCTGTATATTATAACTGACTTTAAGTATTAACTAACCCCTTAATCGTTTGGGTTAACTGCACCTGTGGACGCTAAGGAGAAGTCTCCATCGGTAACCCACTGCTTGATAGCGGGGTGCCGAAGGCTTCTATAGCAAAGGCTTCCGAAATTGATTGCTTTGCTTATATGAACTTTTTATTTTTGCGCACTAACACTTGCACCCAGCAATTTCACTAATCATTTTTTAGTTATATGCCCTAAGTTTGTGGCTACCATCTGTTTAGTTTTAACTCTAGTCTTGTTTACATTGGTGATTCTATGTTTTGTTTTTTTTTTAAATTTTATCCCTTGCCCGGCAGCCTGAGCAGTGTGGTTTCCGCCGACCATTGCACCTTGCTGTGTTTGCGGTGTTTGTATACACTGCGTTTGACCATTCTGTGCCCCACCATGATACTGGCATATGCAACGTTTTGATTTTACTGTCTGGTGCATGTACAGACTTCATTTCTTGTACTGTATGTGCATGGATACCTTGAGCATGTGCGGCAATGCTGGAAATATATCTTAGCATGGCAACTGTTGTGTCACATTGGGAATGTTGTATACATCACTTATTATGATTTGTTAAGTTTTATTTAAATACCACCCTCTATCTCATTCCACAAAATCCCTGGAAGAAGCATAGGCAAAACATTCATTGGGGCACATGTTCCTGGTTCGACAATTTCCCCATTTACCTCCCCCTGGCTATGGTGGCCCGCAGGACAACCAATCTAAGGGCAGGATTGTTGTCTGTTTTAAATAATGTTACTGCAATGAGCACTTTGGATTTTGGGAAGATGGGCGAAAAATTTTTCAAATATTTAATTCACGAGTTGGGCCAATTTTAAACAAAATTTTCGACCCAATTTGTTCGGGCAATACGTAAAAAAAGCATTTCCGTGCAAGAGCGTAGGGAAAGTGCCCAAATGCGGTACGTGGAAAAAACAACCATAGCATTTGATAACATAAATGGCATGATAGTTATTTCCCAAAGCAGGGCGAGTTTTAACCCTGCTGATGTTTAACAGTGCCATTTGATACTAATTCACACTCATTTGCATAAGGGAAAAAGGGCCAAAAACTGAATAAAAACAGCCTGGCAAGCTTAGCCATAAAAAAATGAGGTAAACTAATAAAAAAAAAAAATTTAAAAGCAAAAATAATTTAAGACGAGGGAATCAACACCTTATTTTCCCCCATATACCTAGATTACCATTAAACCTAACCCCAATCTTCAACCCCCCATTAAAAATTTTTGGGGTCCCTAAAATTAAAAACAATTGCAATTATAGGCGCTTATATATGATTAATTGAATTTATTTTGCTATAGAAAGCCCTAACGCCGATTTGAAAAGTTGTGCTCTAAAATCTCCCGTCTGACCATCTGCTGCCTCAAAACCAAACCTTGCCACCTGCCCGATACGCTGCCCGAAGAGTCTTAAATTTGTACACGTATAACCGTGCCACCAAGCAATCACCAGGGAGACCAGACCTTTTATACGGACTATTAACCCTCCTGCTGATACACCTGTGGGCCAGGATCCACTCGTACCACCATTAAGAAGATCCGGAGGATCCGCAAGGAATCCCAAAAAAAAAACCCAAAATTTTTCCCAAAAAAAACAAAAAAAAAAAACCCTTCACTTCTCTGGGCAGTTACAGGGGCAAAACTGACCAAATAACTGAAGTGGGAACACAGCCTGGCAAAGTCATGTCAGCGCCAGCTGCAAAGAACCGAGCTGAGGGCTAAGATCCTACTATAATAACAATAATAATAATCTTTATTTATATAGCACCAACATATTGTTGCGAACGGCACCGCAGCCCGCAACTCAGGCTGCGGGTGCCGTCGCAGCTCTGTCTGCGCCCCTGCTATTGGGGCGAGTGCCGCCGCTGCCCGGGTGTCGGGCGATGGGCGCACTCGCTCCACTGCACGCCGGTACTCACCCAGGCGCGATCCAGTCTGTCAGCAGCCTCCTGCTGCTCGGCGCACGTGTCCCCATGCTTTAGGGCGCGCGCGCTCCGGCTCTGTGAAATTTAAATGGCCAGCCAGCCGGTAATTGGCTAATTACTGGGCGCTGCCTCTATATTACCTGGACGCTTCCTCCCACTCTCCGCCGGATCTTTAGTGCCTTTGCCTACAGAGAAAGCGTTCCCTGAAGTCTTGTCCTGATCTTTCGTGTACCGTACTGTTTGCCTCCGTCTCCTGACCACGAACCTCTTCCGCCTGTCCTGACCTTTCTGCTTGTCCTCAACCACGAACCTTGCCACCTGCCCTGACCTTATCGCCTGTCCCCGACTACGAGCCTGCCTTACGATTTTGTACCACGCTATACCTCAGCTGCCACCGCAAGCAAGTCACTTCAGGGGTAGCGACCTGGTAGACTCTGGTGAATACTGGGACATACTTAGACTCTGCTCCCTGGCGTGACTTACACCGTCGCTTGCGGTGGTCCAGTGGATCCACTTCTGTGACCGGGACCATGACAGTAAGATCCGGCCATGGATCCCGCCAAGGTACTGTTGCCCAGTGTGGCGGACCTCTCTCGTGTGGTTGCCCAGCAGTCTCAGCAACTGGCCCAGCAGGTGCAACAGTTGGATCAACTGACCACCATGATGCAGCAGCTCGTCACCGCCCAGCAGCAGCCTCCACCTCCTCCCGTGGCCTCTCTGGCGACGCCACCGACTCCGTTGGGACCCAAGCTCCGTTTATCTCTACCCGCCAAATTTGACGGCGATCCCAAGCTCTGGGATTCCTCACACAGTGCACCATGCATATCGAACTTATGGGGGACCAATTCCTGTCTGAACGTCCCAAGGTGGCGTTTGTGGTCAGCCTGTTGTCCGGGAAGGCCCTGGCTTGGGCTACACCCCAATGGGACAGGAGCGATCTGGTGACTGCGGACCTGCAGGCCTTCCTCACAGAATTCCGCAGTGTCTTCAAGGAGCCAGCGCGGGCATCTTCTGCAGAGACGGCACTTTTGAACCTGCACCAGGGCGAATCTTTGGTCAGAGACTATGCGGTACAGTTTCGCACACTGGCATCAGAGTTATCCTGGAATAACGCCGCCCTGTGCGCCACCTTTAAGAAAGGCCTTTCCAGCAGGGTTAAGGACGCCCTTGCAGCAAGAGATCTGCCGTCTTCCTTAAGTGAATTAATCCACCTGGCCACTCGCATAGACGTACGCTTCGCTGAGAGGCAAGAAGAGCTTCACCAAGATCGTGACCTGGTGCGACCCCGCCGTCTGCCACGCCTGGCCCCGGTGTTCCAGAGGCCTCCACTGCCGCTTCCCGTATCGTCTGGGAAAGAGTCCATGCAGGTGGATCAGGCCCATATTTCTGAACAGGAGTTGTCCCGAGGGCGTGCTGAAAAACTGCGCTTATACTGCGCCAGCCCGGATCATTTTCGGAGGAGCCGTCCGCTTTACCACCAACGTCCTGGAAACGCCTGGACCTAGGCCATGTTGGGGAGGCATCCCTAGGTGAGAACTCATCCTCTCCATGCCTTACTATGCCTGTGGACATCATGACTGACTCAGGACTTGTATTCCAGGCTCCTGCTTTCCTGGACTCCGGTTCCGCCGGGAATTTCATCCATGCCGCCCTGGTGTCCCGGTATCATCTTCCAGTGGTCAGTCTGGAGAAGCTGTTGGTGACATCCTCGGTCACAGAGGAGCTCCTTGGAGACGCATTTCGGTACAGGACCAAGCTGGTGACCCTCCACGTGGGCATCTTGCACAATGAGAAGATCTCCTTCTATGTGCTGTCTCGATCTTCCTCGCGATCCTTTTGGGGCTTCCGTAGCTGCAGCACCATGCCCCTACGCTCAATTGGAAGACAGGCGAGGTCGTGCGCTGGGGTCCTGACTGCTGGAATCTTTGCCTAGTGGCACCATGCCCGGTGCGCTCTGCTTCTTCCCAACCATCCTCCAGTCCTCTGCCAGGTCTGCCCACGGAATACCGGGATTATGCGGATGTCTTCTCTGAGAAGCATACATCTAATACAAATATCAGTGGCACACTAAAAACTAAGTAAAACATCAAGGTATATAGGAATATTGGAAATACATTACTGCTAAGGAAAATATGAAAAACCTGGGACTCTTACTTCGCATTTTTTGATCAAAAAATGTTTAAGCTCACCTCCCAATAGCGTCAAGGGGATCCCAGTACAGGTGAGTCCCTAACACTAACATGTTACCTCACTAGGAGTCCATTCAGACTACAACATCTCAGGGAGTGATAGGAACCTGCTACTGAATTATCCTGCACTAGTTTAAAAGAGGTAGGCGGAGTGCAGCAAGCCAATGAGGCTGCCATTCCTCAAATAGACTTCAAAAATCAATTAGGCTGTGCACATCCATATATTTTGAAAAACGTAAGCATAGGTGCACACTGAAAAGGCAATAGCATACATCTAATACAAATATCAGTGGCACACTAAAAACTAAGTAAAACATCAAGGTATATAGGAATATTGGAAATGCATTACTGCTAAGGAAAATATGAAAAACCTGGGATTCTTAGTTTACAGTTTTTGATCAAAAATTGTTTAAGCTCACCTCCCAATAGTGTCAAGGGGATCCCAGTACAGGTGAGGCTCCTATCACTCCCTGAGATGTTGTAGTCTGAATGGACTCCTAGTGAGGTAACATGTTAGTGTTAGGGACTCACCTGTACTGGGATCCCCTTGACGCTATTGGGAGGTGAGCATAAACAATTTTTGATCAAAAACTGTAAACTAAGAATCCCAGGTTTTTTCATATTTTCCTTAGCAGTAAATGCATTTCCAATATTCCTATATACCTTGATGTTTCACTTAGTTTTAGTGTGCCACTCATATTTGTATTAGATGTATGCTATTGCCTTTTCAGTGTGCACCTATGCTTACATTTTTCAAAATATATGGATGTGCACAGCCTAATTGATTTTTGATTCTCTGAGAAGCAGGCCGAGACCCTTCCTCCTCATCGCCCCTATGACTTCCCGATTGACTTACTGCCGGGAACCTGTCCACCCAGGGGCAGGGTCTACCCGCTGTCGGTGCCGAAACCCAACCCATGTCAACCTACATTCGGGAAAACCTCCAGAAGTGCTTCATACACAAGTCCTCTTCTCCGGCGGGGGCAGGATTTTTCTTTGTGCAGAAGAAAGATGGCTCCTTGCAGCCTTGTATCGATTATCGGGGACTTAATAAAATCACTGTGAAGAACCGTTATCCATTGCCATTGATCACAGAACTGTTTGACCTGCTTCGTGGAGCAAAGATTTTCTCCAAATTGGACCAGCGAGGGGCCTACAACCTCAACCGCATCAGAGAAGGGGATGGGTGGAAGACTGCTTTTAACACACGGGATGGTCACTTTGAATACCTTGTCATGCCCTTCGGTCTGTGCAACACCCCAGCAGTCTTCCAAGAATTCGTAAATGATATATTCCGGGATCTCCTCTATACTTGTGTCGTGGTCTACCTAGACGAAATTGTGGTATTTTCTGCTGATTTGGAGACCCATCGCTCCCATGTCGTCCTTTTATTGGAGCGACTACGTGCCAACCACCTCTATGCCAAATTAGACCAGCCTCCCGTTCCTTGGCTACGTCATCTCGGACCGAGGGTTACAGATGGATCCTGCCAAGCTGTCGGCCTTTTTGCAGTGGCCTAGGCCGTTGGGCCTACAGGCCATACAGCGCTTCCTGGGCTTCTCTAATTATTATCAACAGTTTATTCTGCATCACTCTACATTGGTGGCGCCTATTATAGCACTTACTAAGAAGAACACCAACCCTAGGCAGTGGCCGCCAGAGGCCAAAAGGCATTCGTTCAGCTTAAGGCAGCATTCGCCTCTGCACCCGTCCGGACCAGACCTGATACCGAGAAGCCATTCATTCTGGAGGTGGATGCCTCCTCGGTTGGGGCAGGCGCAATTCTCATGCAGAAGGGACCTAAGGGCAAGTTGGTCACCTCTGCCTTCTTCTCCAAGACCTCTTCCCCAGCGGAGAAGAATTACACCATCGGGGATCGGGAGTTGCTGGCTATCAAGCTGGCCTTAAAGGAATGGTGTTATCTCCTAGAGGGAGCTCGGTATCACATCACCATTTACTCTGACCATAAAAATCTTCAGTACCTACAATTGGCCCAATGCCTCAATCCACATCAAGCCAGGTGGTCTCTCTTCTTCTCGCGCTTCTACTTCCAGATACATTTTCGACCGGCAGAGAAGAACGTCAGGGCCAATGTGCTCTCCCGTGTCTCCGATGTGTTGGGGGAGGAGGGCGTGCCCCAGCATATAATTTCTCCCGAACGCTTGATCTCTGCGGCTACGGTGGATCTTCAAAAGGTGCCTCCAGGGAAGACTTACGTCCGCCCTGTGCTCCACAGGAGAATTTTGAAATGGGGACACTGTTCTCTAGTGGCCGGTCACGCAGGAGCACGCAAATTGTTCCTCCTAATCTCCCGTTTTTACTGGTGGCCGGAGCTTTCGAGGGACGTCAGGGAATTCGTGAAGTCCTGGGTTACTTGTGCCTGTAACAAGACCCCTCGCCACAAACCCGCAGGTTTGCTCCAACCTCTGCCCATCCCCAGGACTCCTTGGTCTCATGTGGCGATGGACTTCGTCACGGATCTTCCTCCCTCCTCGGGCAACAAGGTCATCTGGGTGGTCGTGGACTGTTTTTCGAAGATGTCGCACTTTATTCCTTTGCCAGATCTACCATCTGCTCCCCATTTGTCCAGCCAGTTTTTTCTCCATATCTTCTGTCTACACGGACTTTTTGCATGCTGGTGTGAATAGGTGTTAAGTTGGTGTGCAGTTTTTCATCTTGCTCAAGCAATTAGCTGCACATGTGATCCTTTTCCCAGTCAGCATAAATGGCAGAGTTGCCAGCTACTGGGTTCATGTTAGTTCAGCCATTGAGCTGTGAACAAGCCCCAAAGAATTGGAGTGTTTTTTTGAGTAAGTAATGTCCCATTTTCTGTATGTTTTTTTCTGTAAAATTGTTAGTGTAGGGACTCACAAGACATGAGGAGCCGTGAAGAGGCTTGTGAGCTTGTGTTATGGGGCCCCATTACCAACTAATACCTCATATTTAATATTTTTCCAGTATGCCCCTTTTTTATTTGCCCAACAGTGCTGGGGAGCAGAGTGTGCCAGTATTGTCTTGAACTCTTATAATAAGCTGGGCAGCCCGCCTGGTCTCATTGTATGGGTGTCACTAATAGGTTGTAAGCCAGCATGGTGAGCCACACGTATCTGTATTTATGGCACCCTTCTGTATCACCTTATTATATGCAATTGTAGTACCGGCAACCACCTCCCTCATGCCCTGAGGTTGTATGAGTGGTTGTTTCATTGGTTACTTTGCATCTGTGCAATCTCCCCATGCATTATACTGCGGCTTGTTTGCATGCTGGTGTGAATAGGTGTTAAGTTGGTGTGCAGTTTTTCATCTTGCTCAAGCAATTAGCTGCACATGTGATTCTTTTCCCAGTCAGCATAAATGGCAGAGTTGACAGCTACTGGTTTCATGTTAGTTCAGCCATTGAGCTTTGAACAAGCCCCAGAGAATTGGAGTGTTTTTTTGAGTAAGTAATGTCCCATTTTCTGTATGTTTTTTCTACACGGACTTCCCCAGCATATTGTCTCGGATCGGGGGGTACAATTTGTGTCGAGGTTCTGGCGGGCCCTCTGCTCTCGGTTGCAGGTGAACCTGGATTTCTCCTCGGCCTACCACCCGCAGACGAACGGACAAGTGGAGAGATTCAATCAGATCCTGGGGGGCTATTTGCGGCACTTTGTTTTGGTCCGACAGGATGACTGGGCTAGTTTACTTCCTTGGGCAAAGTTTTCCTATAACTCCCTGGATTCTGAATAAACTGGTACCTCTCCGTTTTTCATTGTGTATGGCCAGCATCCCTTCCCTCCATTGCCATTGTCTTCTCCGTCTGAGGTGCCGGCAGCAGATACTTTGGTCTGAGAAATACTGATCATTTGGAATCAGACGCGCTAGTCTCTGCAGCATGCGTCCTCACGCATGAAGGTCCAAGCAGACAAAAATAGAAGACCCTCCCCAGTTTTTTCTCTTGGCGACAAGGTGTGGCTTTTGGCCAGATATATATGGCTCAAGGTTCCCAGTTACAAACTAGGTCCCCATTATGTAGGACCATTTGAAGTACTCAGTCGCATCAACCCGACTGCCTATAAACTCTGGCTCCCACCGACCATGCGTGTTCCCAACTCCTTCCATGTCTCCATGTTGAAACCTGTGGTCCTAAACCGCTTTTCCCGGAGGATTGCTCCTCCGTCTTCCAAAGCGGAGTCCACCAACATCTTCACTGTGAAAGAGATCCTGGATATGAAGACCATCAAGGGAAAGCGGCATTTCCTTATTGACTGGAAGGGGGTTTGGGCCTGAAGAAAGATCATGGGAGCTGGAGGACAACATCCTGGACCGTGAGTTGGTGCAGAAGTTCCTTCAGGCCAGGAAGAAGGGGAGGGCTAAGGGGGGAGTACTGTTGCGAACGGCGCCGCCTCCCGCAACTCAGGCTGCGGGCGCCGTCGCAGCTCTGTCTGTGCCCCCGCTACTAGGGTGAGTGCCGCCGCTGCCCGGGTGTCGGGAGACGGGTGCACTCGCTCCCCTGCGCTCCGGTACTCACCTGGCCACGCTCCCGTCTGTCAGCAGGCTCCTGCTGCCCGGCGCTCGCGTCGGATCTTTAGTGTCTTTGCCTATAGAGAAAGCGTTCCCTGAAGTCTTGTCCTGATCTTCCGTGTACCGTACCATTTGCCTCCGTCTCCTGACCACAAATCTCTGCTGCCTGCCTTGACCTTCCTGCTTGTCCTCAACCACAAACCTTGCCACCTGCCCTGACCTTATCGCCTGTCCCTGACTACGAGTCTGCCTTACGATTTTGTACCACGCTATACCTCGGCTGCTACCGCAAGCAAGTCACGTCAGGGGTAGTGGGCTCTGGTAAATACCGGGACCTACTTAGACTCCGCTCCCTGGCGGGGCTTACAACATCGCTTGCGGTGGTCCAGTGAATCCACTTCTGCCACCGGGACCATGACACATATTCCGCAGCACTTTACAATATAGAGGATATAAGCACAGATAAACCAGACATTATATTATAAAAAAGCTACTTATAAATCAGACACGAGGTGTGAGGGTCCTGCTTACAAGAGCTTACAATCTATTAGGGTGTATGGGTAAAACAAAGGGTGAGAATTGCATGGTTTACAATGGTCCAGCCATGTTACATAAATATGGGGGTAGTATACATAAAAAAGTGGATGAACCTGCCATCCCAACCATACATCTATATACAGATAAGTGCCTGTGGGTGCCAAAGTGCAGGAACTGACGAATGTGTGACAGAATTTGGGGGGTTAACAATTAGGAATCTTTGTAGGCTTGTCTAAGAAGATGAATTTTCAGAGCGCACTTAAAACTGTGAGGGTTGTGAGTGTGCTTGATCACATGGGGTAACAAAGAACACAATAGTAGGTTCCTGGAGCAGGCATAGGTCACAGCACAGTAAGGGAACTGCACAGCAGGGGTCACCCCACCAGGCCACAGCTTCCGGTGTCATGTAGCGGCCGTGTGTTGACCACACATTAGGTCATCCACTTTCTCCAAGATGACACCTGATAACCCCGGCAAAGACACAACCTTTAGTTGGCATTACCCGGGAGCAGGTCAGGGGCTCTCACCTGCCCTCAACCCACCTCTGTCCCACAGCCCGAGAACTACTATGTGCTGTGGCCTCTGCGCCACTATACAGTGAGGACGAACTATTTGAGGACAGTGGTAAGCAAAAGGTGGGGAAGACATCTGCTGCTTCTTGCAGAAGCGGGCACGTACTGATGAGGAGAGTGGCATGGGGGTTATTTTGTGAGCAGTCAGGCTCTGTACAGCAACACCATTGAAGAGGACGGTGGTGACAGGCAAACACTAATCGATGTAGCCAATCGCACTTGGGAGCCGGGTGAAGCAAGCAAGGCATGGACAAGGTATTCTGGTGCTCTAGTTAAACAAGACATGACGTGCCCCCCCAAATGGAGAATCAAGCCCACTCCATGCATCCCTGCACCCCCTTTTCTGCCTGGTATGAAATGGCGCCCTAGGCGTTCGCCTACCTTCAACTACCCATTGTCCCGGTGCTGGAAACAAGAGCTTCATCATCATCGGGATAAGAGAGCGACAGCTTGCGGGTCAGGCAGTGGCGTAGCTGGCAAGTTGGTAGTGTGGCCATGAGTCAGCAGGGTAGCAGCAGTGCGAGGTCGGGAGCCAAACAGCCATGATTTAGACCACTGACTTTGCAGGTCACAGAAAGTAGCGGTGCAGGAGCTCACCGAGGCAGTGGCGGTAAATTTTGCAAGCACTTTAGACATTCCTACACCAACAAGCACACCCTCATTGAGCTGAACAGAACAGAGAATTAGTGTTGAGCAATTTTTATCGACAAAGTTGAAATCAGCAAGGTTTTTATGGTGATCGAAATTTCCAGATCATGCGATAATTAAGGTTAAAATCTGAGCATCATCTATTAAGATCGCGCCTTTTTCGGCGCTTCCTGTAATTTTGGCGGCCAGCAAATGAGATTACAGAATAGAGCAGGGTGAGATGTGTGTGCGACGTCATGACTGGGATGTGTATGGTTGCGATTGGCTGGAAAAATCACATGACCTCGTTTTACATAGAACAGCGTTTCCTGTTTCAGTCTCAGTGTCTCATAGGGATAGGACCTGCGCTCTGCCTGTGGCCAAACAGCTTAGCGAAATTAGTCTATTTCTGCACAGAGAAACCTCTACTATTAGCTGTGATCCTTCCAATTTAGTTATGTTAGAGATTTGAAGATTTTATGTAGTTAGCTAGAGAATTTTAAAGCAGCATCTACCGCTGTAAATTCACGGCGGGGGGAGCAGGGGGGGGCCCCGCGGGCGAACACAGACAAGCTCTATCTATAAAGAAAACTTGATAAAGTTCAGCAAGACTTAGTGTAGACATTGTAGTGGAATATCTTTATTATTAACAGTTTGCTATTGAAATATTTCCTGGATATTGGGCAGCCTGAACTTATATTGGATACACATCATTTCTAGTAACTGCAGGTCTCTTTGTTAGGTATACATTTCAGATATGTGTTCATTTTAATTTTACCCATTACACCTGTGACTGTTGATATATCCACCTTGCAGTTAAATTACAATCCAGCAATCTTGTAGTCAGCACAGGTTGTTTGTTGCCAAAAATACCGTGTATCATACGAAAACTTCACAGTTACGTGTTTTTTTACTTTTGCACACCCAGCATTGTTCATTGACGCAGCATCCACGTAAATCTTAAAACAGCAATTCTATATTCACCACAGGTGAATTGAAAGGTGCAAAAAATACCGTTTATTATACCAAATCATAACAGTTACGTGTTTTTTGACTTTTGCACACCCAGGTTTGTTCATTGACGCAGCATCAACGTAAATCTTAAAACAGCAATTCTATATTCACCACATGTGAATTGAAATGTGCAAAAAAATACCGTTTATTATACCATATCATAACAGTTACGTGTTTTTTGACTTTTGCACACCCAGCATTGTTCATTGACGCAGCATCACGTAAATCTTAAAACAGCAATTCTATATTCACCACAGGTGAATTGAAAGGTGCAAAAATACCGTTTATATACCAAAACATAACAGTTACGTGTTTTTTGACTTTTGCACACCCAGCATTGTTCATTGACGCAGCATCCATGTAAATCTTAAAACAGCAATTCTATATCACCCAGGGGAATTGAAAGGTGCAAATAATACCTTGTATTATACGAAAACATAACAGATACGTGTTTTTTGTCTTTTGTGCACCCAGCTTTGTTCATTGACGCAGCTTCCACGTAAATCTTAAAACAGAAATTCTATATTCACCACAGGTGAATTGAAAGGTGCAAAAAATACCTGTATTATCCGAAAACATAACAGATACGTGTTTTTTGACTTTTGCACCCAGCTTTGTTCATTGACGCACCCACGAAATCTTAAAACAGCAATTCTATAGTCACCACAGGTGAATTGAAAGGTGCAAATAATACCGTGTATTATACGAAAACATAACAGATACGTGTTTTTTGACTTTTGCGCACCCAGCTTTGTTCATTGACGCAGCATCCACGTAAATCTTAAAACAGCAATTCTATATTCACCACAGGTGAATTGAAAGGTTCTGTGACTTTTATAACCTAAGTGTGTTGCCTAAGATGTAGCACGTATCCATTTGACTGTTGTGGATGTTAATTTCAGCTCCTCCAGCCTTTTTTGGGTGTAATAATGAAGGTATTGTTGCTCTCCCATAGACTTTAATGGTAATCGCTCATAATCGATGCTCACTATCGAAAAACCTTATCGATAGCGGCCGACTATCGACTATCGCTCGATCTCGATAGCCAACGCAATCGCTCAACACTACAGAGTATCTATGAACAGGGCAAAACAGGGAGAAACCAATGAACAGGGCAAAACAGGGAGAAATCTATGAACAGAGAAAGGCCATTAAAGGGTTTGTCTCCCCATCAGAGTTTCATAGATGAATGAATGAAATAATGTTGGTTTCTCTGTCACTTCCTGGTCAGACTGTCTCCGTGAGCTCCGTGCATTCACTCCTGTATTCAACTCTGTGTTTTCAGTTGCTAATTAGTTCAGAAGCTTCTCTGAAACTACTAGTAGTTTTTATCTGATCTCAAACAAAAGCCTGTAATTAGTGCTGTTTACTTTAGATAAATCAAGCTTTTTACTGCTGGCCAGCACAGAGCTGCTGCGACCTGTGTGATGATGTCACTCACTGCTATCACATAGAACAAACAGCAGGGGGGAGAGATGTTTACAGGTCGGTTACTGAGGGAACTGAAACAGCCAGGGAGGTGATAATATTACTTTCAGCTCCTTAACAAAAACAGATGAACAAAGCAATATATTTGGAAAATGTCTTCATTTAGTGTTCCCTACATTTTGAAAGCTATTCTTTGTAGCGAGACAACCCTTTTAATGATTTCTTGATGATCCAAGGGGTACAGGGATCCACTGTGTAATTTTTATGTCAGCCAGTGGCAGCTTACACAGGACACCTGCTGCTTGCACAGACCCTTTGAGGAGGCCACGTTATTTGTCAGTCGCCAGGACTATGGGATGAATAATGTCATTCCACTGCTTCATGTCTTGGAACAGATGCTGCAAAATCTGTCTGCTCAGGGGACTGGAGACATGGCGACTACATCTCAAAGCCACATGAATCCACTGGGGGCTGTACTGGAGGAGGAGGAGAAAGACATTGGAGCACAAGCGGTGTCTGGAGAAATGAGTGGTTATTTTTTTCAGGTGACAGGAGAGGAAGAGCAGTCGGAGGATTAGGAAGACAAGGCAGATGACCCAGACACACTGTGGCAGTATACAGTAGAGGTGGAGGCAGGGAGTCCCACAGAGTCACTTGCGCAGATGTCCCACTTCATGTTGATTTGCCTGGCTAGTGACAGTTGAATTGTCACCATCCGGCAGAGGGATGACTTCTGGCTTTCCACCCTCTTGGACCCTTGCTACCGGAGCAGACCCTGAACCCTGGATTCTTCCGGCTACCTGCCTCAGCTACTATTCTGATGCTACCACCCGCCTGATGCCCCACATATGCTGCCAGCTTCTCCTTCAACCACCCACCATCTTTACAAGGGTCTGGTATTAACACCCACCTCCCCACTCTTCACTGGGCTATTATGTAGCCTTCTGATGCTGCTGCCACCTCACCACTCAGGTCTCCTCATGCTGCTGCTGTTATCTCCAGGCTACGTCACCATGTCACTCTCTAGCTTGATATTGCTGTTAATGCCACCTCCTCATTATGTCACCTAGCTGCCGCCACCTCAAAATTATGCCACTTTCCGGCCTGATGCTCCTGTTGCTGTCGTCACCTCCACACTGTGTACTTGTGCCAGTCAGTGGCCTAATCATGCTGCTTGTTAGGGGTGTCCCTGCGACCCCCGTGTCGGGTCGCAGGCACACCCGCACCTCCGCAGCGTCCCCAGCAGCGGCTGGAGCCGCAGCCCAGAAATCGGGCTGTGGACGCGCCCGCAGCTCTGACAGCCAATTACCTTACCACGCTCCTGCTCTCGTCCCGCCGCGCGATCATGCTGCCGGCTGGGTGCGCGCCTCCCCCCTAGGGTGCGCGCGCGGTACTCCTGGCAAATTTGAAAGGACAGCGCGCCGGTGATTGGTCTCACCGGGCGCCTTCCCTATTTAAGGCCTGCCTCTTCTCTAGCACCTTGCCGAATTGATACTGCCCTGTGATTTGAGAGGAAGCATTCCTGAGTATCTTGTTTGTCTACTGTATACCGTACCTTCTGCCTCCGTCCCTTGACTACGAACCATTGCCGCCTCTCCTGACCTTCTGCCTGTCCCCGACTATGAACCATTGCCACCTGTCCTGACCTTCTGCCTGTCCCCGACTATGAGCCTGCTTCACGACTCTGTACTGCGAAACACCTCGGCTGCAATCCACCGCAACAAGTCCATTCCGCTTTGCGGCGGGCTCTGTTGAAAACCGGACCTACTTAGATTCCGCTCCCTGGCGTGGCATACACCATCGCTTGTGGTGGTCCAGGGGACCCACTTCCACTGACCGTTACACTGCTGCCACCTTCCCAATTTGTTGGTTCCCACTCTGTGACCTACTCATGCTGCTGTCAACTGACCACACTCTCAGTCGACCATCCAGTGGTTTTCTAATGCTGTGTCCACCCTCCACCACTCTAAGATGTTGCCATTATGTTTGGTTTTCCCCTTCTCTTAATCTGTCACTAAGAGTGAAAAGGACAAACACAAGCGATTGGGTTTTTAGAGAAGCCTTAAGGCTAGTATGACATGGTCTTTTGTTTGCATCAAGATTGTCAGATGAGTAGGTAGCCAAAAGCAGGACTGGATACAAAACTCAGAACACATGCAAATATTCCATTTAATTATTTTTGGGATAAACTCCTGTTTCTTTTTGGCTTTAGCAATGATGGATTATTGACCAATTGAAAGCGGACACTGAAGGATCAAAGGAAGGCCAAAATAATTATTGACGTCAATGCAAAATTACTGATGACACCCGCCCCACTCTTTTTGGGGGGTGGGACTCTACATGTATCAGCATTTAACAGAATCACCACAATAATTGAAAAAATTTACTGTTTGCCACAGATAGCAATATCCCAAGAGACTGGAGTGGCTGGATTTGAGATGTATGTAGGGCTGAAATACACAAACACTGGATTTGACACAGAATTCTCCACAAAAAGTGAATAAATTAACTCTTGGCCACAGATTAAAATACCCCCACCGGTCTGAAGTTGATGGATTTCAGGCATGTATGTGGCAGAAATACACACTATGTATTTGAATCAAATTCCCCCACAAAACAAGAGGAGAAATTAACCCTTGGTATAAAATACCCTACATAATGAATATGAGGAAATTCAGGCGTATATGGGACAAAATAAAAAAAAAGACACCCTGTATTTTAGTCTAAATTACCCAACCATCAAGAAGTTAAAATAACACTAGGACTACTGGACTCGTGACCCCGCCTAGAACTACTGAAAGGAGTCATTTTGACTCCTTGCTTGTTTTCATTTATTTTTAGAGTTTCATTTGTGGTTATTTATTAATAATTATATTTTTTGTAATGTATTATTATTGTGAGATCCAACAGTAATGCTTTTGATTGTTTTTTTTTCTGCTTTCTTATTTTTCTAACAGAAAATAACAATAATTATAATAGACGTTTTTCAAACATTTTTTATTATTCAAGTGGCACACATATAAAAAACAACTGAAGAACAAAAAGCAGAGGAAAATGTAGGTGGAGGAGCATAAAAATGAAAATATGGCGCAGAATTCACTTCTAAACATTTTGTGTTTTGCATTTTAGGCATTGCCTTTGATTTATGGCAGTACATTGCCCACACAAAGACTTACCACAAGTCTTACAATTGCCGACAGATCTATTTTTCTTGCACTTTTCTTTGATCTGGCAAAATTTTGTTTGAACCATCACTTCTGAGCATGTAAAAACTTGGGACGTGGAACCCTTTTCCTATCTGTGACATAAGGACCACTCAACTCTCTCACAAGCGTTTGCAAAAATGCCTTGCGTGACATTTTTTGGTGGGTAATCTCCTTGAATATTATCCATGCATTTATACCCGCAAAGTCTAAGGCATTTTCAAATGCCATTGAACAGGCCACTCTCTCTTTGTGCATGTTCGTGTGGTATATTTTCGTGCATCTGATCACTTACATCTACTCCATATTTTGTTTCATTGTTAAAACTTTACCGTTTCTGGAGTTTTTTTAGCGGAATCAGACGCAACACAACATCTGGATGGACGGAACTCAAAAATGACAACATTTTTGTTGACCTTTCCTTGATATACTGTAAGTGTAAAATTGTCTTCATTTCTAAACACTTTAGTGTTGTACAATTCCTCTTTCATGGATTTTATTTCTTTAGGCATTCTCGCCTTATCTTCTTCAGTGTTCCCCACGATGGTTGTTCCTTTGCTTTTTAGCTGTTTAGCTATTTTTACTGAAGTAAAATAATTATCGGTTGTAACATTGCGTCCTTTTTTCAAAAACGGGTCCAATAACTTCATTACCACCATGGTCAGCTAAACGGTTCCTCAGCACGGCGTGTGTCATCTTTGCCTAGATAAGGGAAGCCATTTGCCAGAAATTTGCTATCCTTGTCAACAGCTAGCCAATATTTGTGGCCATATTTATCTGGTTTGGAAGGCATGTACTGCGTGAATGGACACCTAGTTTTGCTTGGGAAAAGTTGCTCATCCACCGTTATGTATGGGCCAGGTTTGTAACACGCAATACAATTTTCAATAAACCTGTTCCACACAGTAGAAAATAGAGCAAACTTGTCCGTGTGCAGTCTCTCCGATCGAGTAGATTTCTCATCAAATCTGAGAAACCTCATAATTTCAACAAAGCGGTACCTAGACATTGTCGCTTTGAAAAACGGTATTCCCCAGTCATTACACCAAATACTGCTAATCGAGTGACGGTTCGTGCCAGATATTCCACGAGCATTAGAATATCGCAATGAATGCATCTAGCTCCTCATCAGATAGAGTAAACTGTAAATTATTGTTCCTGCATGCTTCTGCAAGCGTACATTTCTTTATATGTGTCAATATATATATGAATCAAAAAATAAACGCCATGCGCTCAAAGGACTATCGATATGATATTTCTTCTGGCGTATCCTGTAGGGCCAGGTGCTTCTCGAAGAATATTTTGGCTGTCACGCCTACCAGGCAAGTGTTCTCCAATTTCAACAGGTTTTCACATTGAATACCATCCGCTGAAACTAGTTTCCTTCAGATTCGCCTTCTTGGTGTTTGTTGTTGCATTACCTTCGCCGCCATCGTTACCTGTTGTTCTTTCATTTCTGGGACGTTTTGCTGTTTTTTTCTGTCACGACCAGGAGGATGGTCACGAGGCAACATAAATGCTATGAGCCGATCCCCAGTGATGTGCTTGGAATATCTGGAAAAAAGTTGATGAATATTTAGAATTTTTGTTTTGTAAGGGTCCGGCACACTGGCTGGATTAGCGGCGGTATATCCGACCGGATATTCTCACCACAATCCGGCCGTACCTGCCCGCTCAGGTACAGAGCGGAGTTTCATACCTGAAGCTCCGCTCCGACCCGGGCTGGAGCCGCTGTCTGGGACGGTAGCCGTGCTTGCGGTAAGCAAGCGCTGCTCTGTCCCTGACAGCGGCTCCAGCCGGGGTTCGGAGCGGAGCTTCAGGCTGAGCGGGCAGGTACGGCCTGTATTGCGGCAAGAATATCCAGATGGCTATTCAGCCAGATTCTGCTAGTGTGCACAGGCCCTACTCTCAGTGTGGAAGAAACAATAAATACACATTACTACTTACCTTCTGGATTTGTTCCTTCTGAGTTTCAGATTCACTTGATATGTTCTGCGAATGAAATCTTCATCACTGTCAGAATCAAATACATGTTCCTGCAATTCGGATTCCGATTCATCTCCGGTAATGGATTGCAAAGTAGCAGAATATCCTGAGGCTTTATCAAACGTCTTCTTCAAAATTCCTCACAAAATTCCATAATTCTATATAGTTCCCTGCTGAAAAATAGAAATGAAATGAAAACTAAAAGAAATAATAACTGTTCTGCCACTTCAAAGTAGGTGGCTGAATCAGTTGACAGGCAGCTAAACTATTTCATAACAATTCATACCTGTATGAGTCTTCAGAGCTCGTATGTCTGCGTCTGTTCTCTTTGTCTCTTCAGCTTAACTGATAGTAAAGTTACTATCAGAATACTGATCTCCTGCTAGAAACCTTAGAAAAACACCACCTTCATTAGCATAAGATAAGAGCCTAGAGTAAACAAGCTATTTTGTTCAGCATTACACAGTAATACAAGCAGGTAAAACACAAGGAAAATGTAAAAAGTTGACATGTAAATTGAACTACATCTATATGAACATCAGGGTAAATAAGACAGAGTGAAAAAATTATGCACAAAACTTTATAGCAACATTTAGTGACAAAAGGACCTCAAATATAGTAGGGAGTCAAAATGACTCCCTTCAGTAGTTCTTGGAAAATTTTGAAAAAAACGCGCAAATTTTACACCACATTATTTATTCTCAAAAAATCTTTTTTCAAAAAAAATTTGAGGAAAAGTCACCGAGTTTCAAGCCGGAATTCTGAAAAATGTAGTCACAGAAGAGAAATAAAAAACGAAAGGAGTCAAAATGACTCCATCAGTAGTTCTTGTGTTAAACCTTGTGCATGAAATACCTAACAGAAAAATCTGATGTAATTTAGGCGTATATGGGACCAAAAAATACAGACACCCTGTATTTTACTCCAAATTACCCCACAATCAAGAAGTTAAATTAAGCCTTGTACATGAAATACCTAACAGAAAAATCTGATGTAATTTAGGCGTACATGGGACAAAAAATTAAAAGACACCCTGTATTTTAGTGCAGATTAACCCACAATCAAGGGGTTAAATTAAGCCTTGGGTATTAAATACCCTACAGAACAACCAGATGTAATTTAGGCACTTATGGGACAGAAGTACACCCACCCTGGACTTTAGGGAGAATACCCCACAAACTAAAACAAAATAATAACGCTGGTTGAGTAACAAGTGTGCAAATGACACACACTTGTGATGGTCTTTCCTCCCAATCGCTGATAAAATGAGTTTGTTTTACAATAAGATCAATATAGTGCAGCAGCACCAAGATGCTTGTGACAGGACACACAGTGAAAACTGTGAGAATTTAAGATGGCGTCCGTATTTAAAGGGCTGTGACGTCACAGAAGCCCGCCGGTCGCTGATTGGCTTTATCTCTACACGTGTCATTGAGGGTGTTCCATTCTTCCTCCCAGAGTTCTCTGCCCCCTGTCACACCATGTGCTCATGGCCATTTTACCAAAAAAGACGCTTCGTTCCCGCGAAGTACCATAAACTTTGCCTTTGTGCAGAACCAAAGTTTTCCTGGAATTCTAAACAAATTCCACTTTGTTAGAATTGATTCGCCCATCTCTAATTGTGAGCCATTAAATTAATATTTGATATATGTGTAAACACTGGATTTTTAGGATTCATTGGGGTGATGTCCATATACAGTGTTACCAGGAACACTCTCGTTTCAGTGCACTGCTATTTTTTAATGTGCCCTTTGTATTCTTAACTATTTATGTACTAATAAAATTACAGGCAATCCTCGACTTACACTGTTATGACTTACATCTCTCCCCTAGCTACAAACGTAGACTTATGGGGCATGCTTGCACTTGTAGTTTCATGTAACACATCAGACAGTAGCTGTGGAATGACAAGTTCCAGCATCAAACAGCAGCACATGAGGTGAAAATGAGGTGAAATCTACTTAACAGGGGCACAGATGGCAAAACAAATGTAAAAACTGCACTATCCAAAACTAAGAAAACCTTTTGTGCTGGAGTTACATTTAATAAATATACCCGTTCTGACCTACATACAAATTCAACTTCAGAACAAACCTACAGTCCCTTTCCCGTTCATAACCCGGGGACTGCCTGTTTATTATTTTAATACAAATATATGGTGATCTCTTGTTGTAGGTAAAATACATGATAAGAGAAGTAAGATGTGTTTATTGGGTATGTGATAAGATAACTAGAACATGTTCAGAACATCTTCTTAGATAAAATCACACATGTCTGTAGGTGATTATAACATCTCCTGCTGCTCCTGTTAACAGTAAAAACTTCTACAAGGCCTACAAAATTTAGTTTTCATATCTAAAATCAAAGCTATGAACTAATATGGAGTCTATACATTCACATTGCTGCCTTTTTGTGAGCAAACACTTGAAGTAACAGAACATGAGTCAACACCAGTATACACATATTTAGGAAGATTTCCAGTTGAAACCAGAAATTTACATACACTACGTAAAAAAAAACAGATATGCATGTTTTTCTCACTTTCTGACATGAAATCAAAATAAACCTTACCCGTTTTTTAGGTCAATTAGGAACCAAAATTATTTATATTTGCCAAATGCCAGAATAATGAGAGAGGCATTTTTATTCCTTTCAGCAAAGTCAAAAGTTTACATACTCTAGGATTACTATGCCTTTAAACAATTTGGGACAGGACATATGAGTATGTACTGTCTTTGAAAGCTTCTCATAGGTTTTCTGGCAACATCTGAGTTAATTAGAGACACACTTGTGGATGTATTTGCAAACAACACCAGAAATGCACTGCTTCTGTGAGTAACATCATGGGAAGGTCTAAAGAAATCAGCCAAGATATCAGGAAGAGAACTGTGGGCTTGCAAAAGTCTGGTTAATCCTTGGGTGCAATTTCCAGATTTCTGAAGGTGCCTTGTTCATGTTTACAACCAATTATACCCAATTAAAAACAAGATGGGAATGTCCAGCCATCATACCGCTCAGGAAGGAGACGGGTTCTGAGCTTTGGTCTGACATGTGCATGTCAACCCAAGAACAAAAGGAAAAGACCTTGTGAAGATGCTGGCGGAAGCTGGTAAGATTGTGTCATTATCCACAGTGAAACGAGAATTATATCAACATGGGCTGAAAGGCCACTCTACCAGGAAGAAGCCATTACTTAAAAAGAAACATATAAAAGCCAGATTAAAATTTGCAAATGCATAAAGGAACAAGGACCTACATTTTTGGAGACATGTCTTGTGGTCTGACGAAACTAAAATTTAACTGTTTGGCCATAATGACCATCATTAAGTTTGGAGATAAAAGGGGAAATTGGAAGCCTAAGAACACCATCCCAACTGTGAAACACGGGGGTGGCAGCATGATGTTGTGGGGTTGTTTTGCTGTAGGAGGTACTGGTGAACTTTATAAAATAGATGGCATCATGAGGAAAGAAGATTATGTGGCAATACTGACGCAACATCTTAAGACATCAGCCAGGAAGTTAAAGCATGCGTGGAAATAGGTCTTCCAAATGGACAATGACCTGACAAAGGATAACAAAGTCAATGTTTTGGAGTGGCCATCACAAAGCCTCAATCTCAATCCTATTGAAAATGTATGGGTAAAGCTGAAAAGGCCGGTGTGAGCAAGGCAACCTATAAAACAATGCTCAGTTATACCAGTTATACCCAGAGGAATGGGCTAAAACTCGTACCAACTATTGTGAGAAGCTTGGTGATATCCAAAAGTTTTGACCCAAGTCATACAGTTTACAGCCAATATAATTCCTCAGTTTTGAGTTGACAGAAATCAGCGCCAGGAGGGAACAAATGCGGGGACACTAGAAGTTACTTTAGTATCCTCACTTATTTAGAAACAAAGTTACAGAGTTAAAATGCTTTTCATGTGTGATCTAACATGCTTTCTCAATAAGTCCTCCACAAACATACTAACAGCCAAGGCAGCTATTTAAAACTGCAGCCAGTGCAAAACCAAAACGAGGCTGGACAGGGACAATGGAACGTAAACAAAAACACATTTATGGACATACATATACTAAAACTGATTTAGTATGCCAGGCTGCCCCTGACCAGCCTCGTTTTTGGAAATTTGGGCACTGGCTGCCCCCCCTTTTTTTTAAAAATATCCCCTTGGGGTCTTTTAGTATGTTTTTTGGAGGATTTTATTGAAAAATGTGTTAGATCACACACAAAAGGGCTTTTTAACTCGGCAACTTTTTTTCCGAAAAAAATTAGGATCCTAATTTAATTCTTTGCCCCCACGTTTGTTTCCATCAACTCCGAACAAAAACTGAGGAGTTATCTTGGCTGTATAGAGGAAAGACCCGAATTTGGGGGGCTTTCCCTTAAGGGGGGGGATGTGAGCAGGCGGGGTAAAGGGTATCTCTCCGGGAAAGGGAACCCCCGATTTGTCCCTCATATAACCCTTTAAAAACAGCAGAATTCTTTCAAAAACTGCTCAAAACCTTCACGGGAGGAAAAATTACCCTTCTCAAAAACCCCGATCAAATTCGGAGTTACAGAAGGGGTTGAAAAAAGGTGATATTTCTGCAGCGGGGGGGCCCCATCTTCCCCCCTAGAACTCTCAGTACTGCCGGCCCGGCCGCGCTTTTTGAAAGGAGCACTCCCTCCCTTTCAGACTCTCTCCTCTGCTTGCTGCAGCTGCCTGTCCCCCCCCCCGCTCCCCCGGGCCGCTGGGGGCGGAATCCTGCGGGGTGAGGCCGCCCCCGGGAAAAGGGCCCCTTTTGGGGGGGGAATTTCCCGAATTTCTGAGTCCCCCCATCCTCCCTCCTGCTCCTGGGCTCCTGTGATTCTGCAGTTAGCGCGTTAGTGGTGGCGGCATCTGCAAATGGGAGAATAAGCATACTCCCTTTGAAAGGGTACAGCATACCTCCCGTCCATCCTCTGTACTGGAACACTCACTGGTGGGAAAGGGGGCCCGCATTTTATCCTAAACCATTCCTTAAAGGAATTTGCACTAGGGGTTTTAACAGTAGCCCCCTGCGTACCGGGCCGGATCCTTCCCCGTTTTAAGAAAAAGCTTCTAAACCCCATGCTCCGTTACCCCTGGCAACTGCTGCTGGAGCTCTACATAGCCTAGTGCCATTTTAGAAGAAACCTAAAATCCGGGGACCCTCTTTGCTATCGGGGACTGTTTTGGGATTTTTAAACCCCCAACGGAGCCCAACTTCTTTTCGAAATGGGCGGAGGCCTGGGGTTCTTTCCCATACTCTTCACTCCAGCTGGCTCTAAAAAGAATCCCTCCCAAAATTTTCCCTTGGGCCCCCTCACCCCCCCCCTTTTTTTTTTTTGTTGCAAAAAAATTGGGGAACCCCAAAAAGGTCTTTTTAAAGTCCCAACGAATCTTGGGCTTTTGGGTGCCCTACAAAATTGCGCAGCTTTACTAATTTTGGGGTTCCCTTTTTTTAAAACCCTTCTTTTTAAAACCAAAGTCTAAACCATTTGTTTAACTGCCAAACATCAAACGGGGGGGCCCCCGTGCCCTTTTCCCTTATTTTAAAAATACTGGGCCCCCTTAAATTTTTTCCTTGAAATCAAATCCGGAAAAGGAAAGGGGTTTTTTCTCACCCCCACTAAAAAATTAAAACAATTAAAAACCGGCCGATAAAATTAAAAAAACTTTATCTTTATTTATTTTTCTTCGGTTTTAAAAACTATGTAACACACCCGGCTAAATTTTTTAAAAAAACACTTTGAAAAAAATACTTAAGTTTTTTGGGTTTGGGGGCATTTTGCCGTTCAATGTAGTTTTTTCAGAGCCCGAACCAGACTTCATCCCGAAAGGGTTCCCAAGTAGAGTTTCCCCAGGAGCCCGGGGGCAAAAAACCCGCACACCCCGGCCGCGAAAGGTTTTTAAAAAAGTGAAAACACCCTTTTTAAGAAGGCACACAGCAATATTTAAAAAAATCTTAATAAGTTTCAAATGAAACCTAAAAACACTTTAAAAACAAATTCACAGAAAATTTTTTTAAGGGCTGAAACTCCATTAATCCCCTTTGGAGCCATTGAATCCATATAATGGATCTAAAAGGCTTCCTTTTTTGAAAAAGTAACCTTTTAGCAACGCCACTAGAATCGTGGCATCTCACCTTTTCCTATACACACCACCAAAGTTCAGCAGGTCCATGCGTCTTATCCGCAAAATGCCGTGCCAGAGAAGTCTCGCCGAAGCGACCTTTCTCGCTCTCATTATCGGCACAATTTGTATCTTTATTTATTTTTTTATTTCCTTTTACTTTTGGAAAAATTATCAATGTTTCTTAAAAAAACTTTTATTTTTTGCTTGTCTGGCCAAATTTATGCCTTCCCCAGGGGAATTTTAAAACATATATTTTACATTATTACTTCCACGTGTGAAAGCCCTTTATTTTAGTTGGAAACCCTTTAGGGGGGTTGGGAAGACATTTTTTCGGTTTTTTAATTAAACGAAGAAATTTTTGGCTTTGGGAAACATCAAAGTCCCCACTCTTTACCAATTTAAATTTGTATTTCTGACATGTTTTTTCTTACCCCCGGTTACCCCAAATGTTACAAAACTGTTTGGCCTAAATTTTTTCCTTTTTTGGGAAAAACCCTTTTAAAGGGAGACCCTTAAACAGAATACCATATTTAGGGTCAGATTGTAAGACCTTGAAATGTTTACAAATTGCTCTCTTGATATAAAAGCATGATTGATTATAATTGGACATATAGGGAAAAAACCCGCTAACCCCTTCTTCTTTGTTTGGGACCTGGGGCAAGTCCCCCCCCCGGGGTTTATACAGGCTACTTCATTGCCCATTCTTACTAACTCCCCCCTTTTCTTTCCCCCCGGGCCCAACAAACTCTGGCAATTTTTTCCATATTTAAAAGGAAAATTTTTGTCATTAGAAAAAATTTTGTCTCGCTTTAAAAAATGAGTTTTGGGGCAAAATTTCCCTTTAAATACTTGGGGAGCATTTTTGGCTATCCCAAATGTAGAAATGTTTTTTCAATTCATTTCTTTATTAAACAAAGTGGTGGACAGTCTATTGTTTCCATTTTCTTTTTGAACCCATACATCAAGGTAAGAAACAGCCTCTCTACTTTTAGAAATAAATGCGACCCCCAAAAGATCAGCCCTTTGGTGGTTGAGTAAACCTTTTTACCCCCCCAATTCTGTTCTCTAACTCTTTTAAGCAATATCCTTTACGTTCTTGTTTTTATCTGTTAGGGGGTTTCCCCAATGGAGTTTATTTTCCCTTTCCCTTTTGGGCATACTTTCCCACCCACTACTCCTCATCCCCTCACTGTTTTGGGAAAAACAGGAATTGGCCCCGATGATTTTCCCCTTTTCCTAAGGGGGAATTGGGTTCATTTTGTTATGTTTTTCCGGGTTTTTCTTAAAATTTTTAAGTTTTTTATAATGGTATTCTTAAATGGGTTTAAAGTAAACCTGTCTTTCCCAGGTTAAATTTCCCAAACCTTTCCCTCCGGGTTCCCCCCACAAAAACCCCTTTCCCCCCTTTGCCCCAATTTGGCCCCCAAAAATACTTACCCACAATGTAAAGGGGTTAAACTCCCCTTTTAAACCCCCTCTTTTAAAGTTTTTAAAGGGAAATTTTAAAAAAGGGCCCGGCTCTGAAAAAAAACCAAGAGACAAATTTTTCTGGTTTCAGAAAGCTTATAGGTTTTTAAAACAAAATTTTCCCCCCCAAATTTTTTAAAGGCCCCCTCACTGAAAAAAAAAAATGGGAGGGCCATTTTTGGGTCAAAAATTCGGGAAACCTTCCCCCAAATTTCCCCCGAAAATCACCCCCTGCCCCCCCTGGGCCCCTTTAATAATTCCCCATATGTGAGATAGGACTCAAAACCATTTCACTTTTCAGGGTATTATATTTCTCCCAAAAAACCTCAGAAACTCCTTTACAGGAAAAACCCCTTTTTGGCAGCCAAGGGAAATGGGGGGGATGTTTTTATTGCTTTCGGGGACTTTAAAATTTGGTTTGAAATAGTGATTTACGATTGTGGTTTACAAAACGTCACCCTTTTAGAAAAAGATTTTTTAAAATTTTCATGCGATAGTTTGATAATCACCGGGGTGACCATTAAAGAAAAGGGAGAGCCCCCCACCTTCAATCTTAAAACCCAAAAAAGGGGGGGAGAAGCTTTGGAAAATTTAAATCCAAAAACTTAACCGGAAAAAGGGGCTACATCTTAGGGGGAAGACAATCAGAAAAAAGTCACAGACTATTCACTATCCCTGTCCGAAAAAACCTGACCCCTTTTAAAAATGAAGCCCCCCAAATTAAAAAGTGCAGAAGCAGGGTTTATTTGAACAATCATTTTTTTTGAACTGGACATTTACTATTTCCTTTTCCCTGGGAATGCAGGGGATGACCCCCTTAAAAATGCAGGGCCCAAAAGAAATTTAAAAAATGCCAGAAGAAAGTAGTTGTTTTAACCACCATTTTAAACTGGGAATTTTAAATTCTTAAAAATTGAAAAAATTTACTACACCTGTCCTTTACCATAGCATGACCCTCAAAACCCTGCATGTCCCACAATTAAAAAGGGGCCGGAAAAAGGAGTCTTTAAAAACCAAACCCTTTTAGTTGAAAATGTACTTGGGCTATACCCGGGCCTTTAAACCCCACATGACTCTCAAACCCGCATGACCCAAGGAAAAAAAAGGTGCCGGGAAAAAAAGTTGTAAATTTTAAAAAACCCCTTTTAAAAATGGACTTTTACATTTTTTTAAAGGCATTTGACTATTCCTGTCCTTTACCATAGCAAAACCCAAAATGCATTACCCCCCGATTAAAAATGCCGGAAAAAAAGGGAAAATCTTTTAAACCCCCATTTTAGTTGAAAATGGACATGACTTTCCCCTTTTTTTGGGCCGCAGCATGACCCTTAAATCTTCATGAACCACAGATTAAAAGGCCAAAAAAAGGGCTTTCAAACCCCCAAAATTTTTAATTTAACGGAATTGACTATCCCTTTCTTTTACAACAGCATGAACCCTTTAAAACTGCCCTGACCCCGAGATTAAACCCAAATGCTAGAAGGCAGTAAATTTTGTGAAGCGCAATTTTTTGGGTTTTAGCTTTGGGTATTTACTATCCCGGTCCTGTACCCCCGGCATGATCCTCAAACCTGAATAACCACAGATTAAAAAATGCTGGTTAAAAGTATTCTTTAAAGTTTTTTAGTTTAAAAGGACCCCCTTTATATCCATATACTTTTAAACCAGCATGACCTAAAAACCAAAAAAGTCCCCAGGACATACAAAATTTTAAAAGAATAAACTTTTTAAAAAAAAAATCCAAACTCTGCCACAGAAAATTGCAAGGTTTTTTTTCCACTTTTAATTAAATGGAAAAAAAAACGCCCCAAATATAAACGAGGCCCGAAAATCCCATTCAAGAAAGTGGGTTGAAGGGAAATTTTTACTGGAATTCAAGGGCCCCCGGTTTTGACGAAGGGGAACCAGTAAAATGAGAGATCTTGAGCCGTTATGAAAACAGCCACCAACAAAAGCAGACAAAAACTAAGGGGCCCTAACCTCGATTCCCAAAAAAACATTAAAAAAACCAAAAATTTTTGACACTGGATCAGGGATTCCAGGCAAAAATGTGCCAACAAACGTTCAAAAGTGGGGGGCCTGGAATTTTCTTTTCGAAGGTTAAGTTTCCCTGTGGTTTGAGGCTAAGAAAAATATTCAAAAAAACGGGGGTTTTTGGCCCCCCGAGCTTACCGGGCCGGGGGGAAAGAACCAGAAACCCCCCGGGGGTTTTGAAGAGGGGCCTGCGGAAGCCCCCGAAAACCCCAAAGAAATCCACCCTTAAACCCTTGCCGAAAGGGTTTTCGGCCACCCTAACGCCGGGTTTTCTTGGAAATACTTCCGGGGAACTCCAGAAAAATCGGTTTGGTTTCCTGGGAAATGAGCTTTTCGGGGAAAAAAGCCTCCGCACTTTTTTGGGGGGAAGGGCCATCGGGCACCTTTTTGGCCCCCAAACCCAAAACAACTTTCCAAGAAAAAACCCGGGGTGCCAACGTCCATTTGGTTTTGGGAAATGTTTGGGAAAGGGGGTTTTTTTTCCCAAAGGGGTGCAAAGGCGGCGCTCCGGGGAAAAAAAGGGCCGGCGGAAAACTTTTGGGGGGAGAAGGGGGGGGGGGGGGGTTTGTTTTTGGGGGGGTTTCCCCGGGCAAAAGGGTAACCAAGGCTTCCTTTATGGGGTAAAGTCCGGGGAAAGGGGTTGGAAGTGGCGGGGTGGGGGGGAAAGGTGGAATGGTTAAGGGGGGAAGTATGGTTTTTTGGGGTTCCCCTTTTAAAAGCAGGGCGCCTTTGACTAAAAAGGGGGTGGAAAACCCCTGTTTTAAATTTTGGGGGAAAAAATGATGGTGAACGGGCGTTGGGGGGCCCAAATTTTTTCCCAATTTTTTCAGGCGAAAACAACTTTTTGGATACCAAATAATCTCGGGACTTGGGCGCCCGCGTTCCCCCCCTTTCTGAGGAAACCCTACTGAATAACTTTCCCTCCGTAAGGAAAAGCGGGAAAAAAATTTTCTGCAAAAAACCATTTGGATAAAAAACTCTTTCTCTACAACCAATTTTCCTCCCATTTCTCTCCGGGGCTGGGGTCAACAAACCTGAAAGGCCGTTGGACGCGCCATTTTTCTTTACGGTCCTTCTCCCCCCCTTTCTACATCAGCTTGGGGTTCAAGCAACAAACTCCCGCCCTTTTTTTTTTTTAAAATGCCTTCTCCCAACCCTTTTCAAAAAGGGTTTTCAGAAAATTTTTCCCGGGGGTTACCTTTAAAGTTTGCCCCCAAATTTTTTCCCCATCAAAATGGCCATGGTGAAAGTGCCCATAAAAAAAAAATTATTCAAATGAGTGTCGATTTTGTGTGACCATTAAACAAGGGAAGCAAAACATTCATTTTAAACCAAAAGGGGGCTGGGAAGCTAATTCCCCCCAAACAAAAAAAGGTGGGAACAGAAAACATTAAAAAAGCCAAGAAAAAAAAAAAACACCCCTTTTTCCCGCAAAAAACAAAACCCCAAAAAACCTTTCTACCCAAAAATTTAAAAAAGTCCAAAAAAAGGCCCAAAGTAAAAAATTTTGAACCATTTCCCCAAACCCTAAAAACCCCTTTTTTAAAAACGGAATTTTTAAATTTTTGGGGCCCTGGAAAACCCCCCGTTGGGGAGCCCCAAAAAGGGGAAAACCGCTTTGACCCCCCCAAAAGTTTTAAAAAAGGTCCCCCCAAAAAAAGGCAAAAAATCCCACCAAAAATAAGTTTGGGCCCCCGGGCCCCCCCAAATTGAAATTAAAAATCCGGGGGCCCCAACCAAAAAGCATGAAACCCCCCAAAAACCCCCTGCATGACCCCGATTCAAAAGGGTTTTTAAAACCCGAAAAAAGGAAAAGTCCAACCACCGTTTTTAATTTCCGAAAAGACTTCCCCCTTTGGGGCCCACAGCATCCCCCCCAAACTGCTGACCCCCAGAAAAATGCCAAAAAAGGGTCTTTAAACCCACTTTTTATTCACGGAAAAGCTAACCTTTGGGGGCCCCCCTTTACCCCAAACCGAAAGCCCCCAATTAAAAAAGTGCCAAAAAGGGCCAAAAAACCCCAAATTTTTTTCACGGACATTTTTTCCCGTCCTGGGACGATGCCCCCCGATCCCCCGAAAAAAAGTGGGAAAAAATTTTAACCCCTTTTTTTTCCGGGTTTTCTATCCTTCCCTTTCCACACGGGGGAAACCCTCTCCCCCTTTTGGTCCCAAAAAAGCCCTTAAAAACCCCCATTTTATTTTTCCTGCATTACAAAAGGGTTTTTTTAACCCTTTTTCCCTCCCTTTGAAATTAAAAAAAATAAAAAGTTTAACCCACCTTTTTTGTTCTACTTATTTCCGTCCGGACCCATAAAAACCAAAAGTCTCCCCCAAATAAAAAGGCCAAAAGGACTTCCCCCCTTTTATTTTCACGGACAAACCCCGTCCTTACATTCCCCCTTTGAGATGGGCCCAAATTAGCTTCACTTAAATCATTTTAAGCCCTTTTCCACCACCCTTTTTTTTGGAAACCCTTTTTTCTCAAAACCCTGCTGGGGGAAGGGTTCCACGTTTTCTTCCCTCTAAAATTTCCTTGAAAAAACCACACTTTTAAGTTTTCCGCCCCTCCCACAATTAGAGGATTTTTTCCAGCTATTTTGACTGCTTTTTTAAAAATTTTTTTCAAAAAAAACCTTTTTAAAAAAAATAACCCACCTGTTTTTTTCCCCTTTTTTAAAAAAAAAAAAATTTTTCCAAACAGGTTTGATAAAAGTTAAAGACCAAAAAAATTTTTTGCAAAATGATTCTTCCCAAACCCAAACCTTTTCTACACAATACCCTTGAAAATTTACAATTGGAAAAAAATGCGGGTAAAAAAATTTTTTAAAAAAGGGTTTTTAGTGTTAAAAAAATTTTTGCCCCCAAAATTAAACTAATTGGTATTTGGAAATTGTAGAACAAATGCTTGAAAAAAATTTTTTTATTGGATTTTGTAACTCATTTCAAAAAAAACCCCCCCCAAAAATTTAAAGTCCCCCGAGACTTTGTAAATTTTGAAAAACAATTTTTTTGAAAAAATTTTTTTTTTAAAAACCCAATTTTAGGATTTTAAATTGGGGGCCCCAAAAATTCGTGACCAAAACATTTTGGAAATTTGTAAGTTTCTGTTGAAAAACCTTTTTAAAATTCCGAGGGTCCTTTTAAAGAAAAGGGGCCCCCTTAAAAAAGCCCTTAACCATTTTGGGGACTTTTGGGAAAGAAAACTTTAAAAAACCTTTTTTTTTATAAAAACCCTGAGATTTCATTTAAAAAGATAAAAAAATAAAAATTATTCTCCCATGTTTTGTGGGGGGGGGAAAAAATGTTTTTAAAAGAATTTTTTAGTTGGAAGGGATAGGGGTTTTTTTTTAAAAAATTTAAATAGAAAATTTAAAATTGTGGGGGAGAAATGTTTTAAAAAAAAAAAATTTTTGTTAAAGGAATGTTTTTGGGGGGTTTCCGTAAAAAAGGGAAAAAATTAAAATATTTTAAGTTTTGGTAAAAAAAATGTTTTTGGGCCCTTTGTAAAGGAAAAATTTGTGTTTTAAGAAATATAAATTGAAAATTTTGGAAATTTAAAGAAAAGGGGTAAATTTTAATGGGTTTTTTTAAAAAATTTGTGTTTTTCCCCTTTGGGGGGGAAAAGAAAAGAAGGGGGGAAAAAAAAAAAAAAAAATTTTGGGAAGGTTTTTAAAAATTTTTGAGGTTTTTTTAAAAAAAGGGAAATTTAAGACCCCGGTTTTGGTGGGGGGAATTCCCAAAACATCGAATTTGGGCCGTACATCTGATGAAGTAAAACGACCCACATTATCGTGGAAACCGGGATGCGTTTGTCGAAAGACTCCCCAGCGTGCAAGGCCGCCAGATATAGCTGGCGCTGGCAGGACAACACCTCTATGGCGTGGCGAGCGAGCACGGGATTCTCCATTTTGGATCCCCCGAAGTCTATTGGTCCGGGAAAACATCCAAAAACATCGGTGTTGAGACCAGATAGTCGACCATGATCTTTAAACTGGTCTCGTGTGTTTGGACGTGTCCCTGCATTGCATCTTGGGGGGGTGAAAAAAAAAGATTGCCAAGGCACCCATTAGCTTTTGCCACCTTCCCCCCGCTTGCGCCGCACGGCTACTTGGGACTCCCCACGCGTCACGTTGCTGATGTTGTTCCACTGTGACATTTGGGGAAAGTGAAACAGACCAACAGAGTTCCAGTTTTATCAAACACAAGCTCCATTTCCTGCATATTACTCTCTATTTGGGTCGGGGGACGGAAAATGCTGAGTTTTGTTTTGTACCGGGCCAGGGGGGTGCCACCCAGTAACTGTTTTTCATTTGCTGGCCTTTAAAGCAGGATCATGTTTGGGGGGAAATGGAGCATCCAAGCCTCATCGAAGATGGGGGGTTTAATTTTCCCAAGCCTCTGGGGCAGGGGCACTAGCAAACTGATCTTCCCATCTTCCTCCTCCGCCTCAAATTCCGCCAACCCTTTTCCAAAGGGAGGGACTCGGGGAACGTCTGTCAAATACGTCCTCCTCCTCCTCCCCCTCCTCCGGCACAGCTTCAAAAAAGCCCTACTTCCCGAAGAGCACCCGAGAGCGATGCCCATCTGCCTAGCTCTGGACCCCCCCAAACCCTCCTAATGAAGACCGATGAAATTGTGAAACGTCGGGCCCGTATTTGACGAGAGAAAGGCTCCGTGTCCCCCATCGTGTCCGTCTCCTCCCCGCGCTGGGGGGACCTTTTTTCAGAGTTCCAACGACGTTCCGAACTAAAATCACCACAATGCTCATGCTGAAAAGGGGATTGTCCGCCTGACCATTTTGGTGGCTTCTTAAAACTGGCAAGGATGGGGCAAAAATCTTTCACCTGCCCCCACCCGTTGGCTAACACCCCGAGGCCGCACCCTTGCTGTCAGCCCTATGTCCCCCTTCGACTGCTAACGGCAATGCCCCGCCACAAACCTGGAGCATGTGGGGGGGGAATTCCCGGGGTTTTCCACATCAACAATAACGTTTGACGGGAGGCCGACTACCGCTGCAACGCAGCCAGGGGACGAAGCAGGGGGCAAAAGGAGAAATCAAAATTTGACTTGAGCCTTTCCCCACAGGGAGCCAACCCGGGGACTCTTTAGAAATTTTTGGGCGACCATTCAAAACAGGCCGGCAAGGGAAGTGCCCAGTTTACCGATCTTAAGGGCGGGCCAGCGAAACCCCCCCTTATTGCCACCACTTGCCTGGGGACAAGGTTTTTGAAACCCCCGCCAGCCCCCGGGTTCGTTGCGGGGACCCCACAGCTCCTGACCTGTGTGACTCTCCAAACAGATTAATTTCAACACGGCCTGTTTTTTCTTGGGGGACTGAAAACCACCAAGGGCCTTGGGGAAAGAACCCGCACCATCCCTGCGGTTTTGAAAAAGCGGCGCCGAGCCTGAAGCCACCCACCCCCCAGAACACCACCCACCACCCAGGAGCTGCCCAGAGATATGCCCTTAGCGTGCTTACTAGCCATGTGTCGGTGGGCAATGGACTTTTCCGGCCACAGACAGACAACCGCTTGAAATTTAGATGACACTTTGGGTGGCCCGGGCAGGGAGGCTTTTCTGGCAAAGAAACTTTCTCGGCATTGGGATTGGGGGGGAGGCAAGGCCCCTGACGTGGCGGAACCCTCGTTTCCACCGACGGGAAAAGGGAACATTTCCAGGGCCAAAAGCCTGCAATGCCGACATTCAGGCTTTTTGGGTTTGGGAGGTTTGGGGGAAAGGTTTCTTCTGCTCCCAAACCGGAAGACAGAAGGGGGCGCAGACGGGCCGTGTAGGCGTCAGGCGCAAAATGGCGGAAGGAAAGGGGTAGGAGGGGCTCTGGGGTGCTGGTGGTACTCGGCGACGCGGGGGCTGAAAGCGGGGGGGGCTGATCCCGACTTGACTCCCAGAGACATGGGCAGCTGAGAACGCTGGTGGTGCGGGGGAGGAGGAGGGGGACAAAGGGTGACAGTGGTTGGAGGCCCAGCGTCATCTGCCCTTTTTTGGCCAAGGTTGCCTCCATTTAAACTCAGCTTCGCCATGGACTAGACAGTTGGTGGGGGTTAACCACAAAGGCTTTTTCCTCTACTTAAGCGTTTACGGCATGGGGGCATGACATGCTGGTAACAAGGCTTGGTCAAAAAAGGCCCGGCTTAGAGGCCCTTTTCCTTTTTGACGGGGAAAGAGGAGCGGGGGGTTTGCGCTGACCGTGGCTGGTGGAATCATATCACGGGCTTCCCCGACCGCCTCTCCCTTTTTGAGGGGGAACCCATACTACACTACCCCACGTCTTCCTCCTCGTCCAGTGATTAAGCCTCGCAAGCAAATTCTCTGAAAAGACCACTTGGATCCGCAATGCCCTCACATCATCCAACACAGGTGACTTCTCGCCACATTCTCATCCAGGGGCTGCGGGCTACAAAAGGGGGACGCAAGGGGTTGCCGACCGCCCGGGGTTTTGCCGATTGACCGGCTTCCTTCGCCTCCCCGATGGCATCAGTAACTGGGCGCAAGCAGAGAAAAAACACCTTTGGCCTCTTGATCTTTTTAACATGCCTTTCAAAACCCCAAACCGATTTTTCATCAAAAAGGTCTTCAGAAAAAGGAAACCACAGTGGTGGGGACACGAGTTGACATTTTGGGGTGCTTCAGTTTGGACGGATGCTGGTGAAACTGGACGACATTTTTGGCCGTGACTGGGAGGGCATAGGTAAGACTGCTGATCAGGTTTTATTAACCACTGAAGGACAATTGGGAACGCTGTTCGTTACTGAGATTCACAGGGCCCGACCCAGCGATGACCCGGGCCCGACGGGCCTGCAACTACGATCCGCTGGCATGCTGTTTTCGCCAGCACTGGAAGGAGCCCTTCTCTCGTACCTCTACCTCCATGTCCCCCCCCCTCTTTGCTCGCTTTACCCCCGAATTTCGCTCCTTTCAGAAATATAAAAAATTTTAAAAGGGAAAATTTGGAAAATCTCTTATTAAAAAGACGGAAACAAAGCATTCCAAATCCCTCAAAACAAAACAAAATTGCTGATTCAAAATAACTGCAAAGTAGATCTATCAACAAAGCTGGCCTGCGCCAAAGTGAAAAAACACTATCTGAAAATGTATCGGTAATAAAAGGGATTTTTGCACCTAAAAAATTCCCTGTGCGAAATAAAAATTTTGTATTCAAATTTTAAATGCAAAGTAATCACAACAATGCTGGCCTGCGCCAAAGGAAAAAACACGTATCGAAAAGATTCGGAAATAAAAAGGGATTTTTTGGGACCTACAATCACCTTTTGTGACTACAATATTGCTGGGTTCAAATTTAAAATGCAAAGTAGATCATCAACAAAGCTGGGCCCCGCCAAAATGAAAAAAAACCCGTTCTGAAATTATTCGGAAAATAAAAGGATTTTTGGCCCTATCAATTCACCTGGGTGACTACAAAAATTGCTGGGATTAAATTTTACTGCAAAGAATTATCAACAAAGCTGGGCCGCGCCAAAGTGAAAAAACACGTTTTAAATGTATTCGGGGTAAACAAGGGATTTTTGGCACCTATCAATTTAACTGGGTGACTATAAAATTGCTGATTTAAATTTAAGTGCAAGCTCCTCAATGAACAAAGCTGTATGCGCCAAAGTCAAAAAAAAAGTATCTGTTAAAATTCGGATAATACAAAATATTTTTGGGACCTTCAAATTAAACCCGTGGTGACAAAAAATTGCGGATTCAATTTAAGTGCAAATGTAAAACAAAGGTAGGGGGCCAAATAAAAAAAACACTATCTGATGTATTCGATAATAAAGAATTTTTGGGGACCTTTCAAACCTGGTTACTAAAAAATGTGATCCCCAATTTTAAGTGCAACAGCCCCCAATGAAAAAGTTTTTAGTGTGCAAGTCAAAAAAAATTTGTTATTTATTCGTATAAAAAAATTTGTGGCACCTTTAATTCCTTGGGGGACTTTTAAAGCTATCAGTTTAAAATCCTCCCAATGAAAAAACTTAATCCCCAAATCAAAAAAACACGTATTGTAGTTTCCGTAAATAAAAAAAGCCCCTTTTTTTCCTGTGGTGACAAAAAAATTGCTAATTAGATTTTAAGTGCAAAAGCGTCAAAAAAAAAGCGTATTTTCCAAAGTCAAAAAACACATCCTTTATATTCCCTTATTCAAGTATTTTTTTGGCCCCAATCACCTGGGGCTATAAAATTGTGGGGTTTCAAATTTTAATCAAGTTTCCTCATGAACAAACGATCCCAAAAAAAAACGCTGTTTTATGTTATTCGTAAAACTAATTTTTTGGCCCTTTTCCAATTTACCGGGTGACATAAATGCGGGGCAAATTTGTGAAGGGGAAAAAAAAAAGGTGGAATGGGGAAAATTTAAAAAATAACCCTATCTGAAAAAACTAAAAAAAAGTAGTTTTGCCCTAACAAAAGCCCCCATTTTTTAAGAAAAGTGTTATCCATAATCAGCTGCCCAATTTCCAGAAAATATTTTTAAAAAAATGTTAAAAAAAAGTCGGGTGAATTTTATCCAGTATCTTTATAAGCTTTCTGTGTTCGGCCCTTGCCCCCCCCCATTCCCCCCCGTGACTTTACAGCGAAACGCTTTTTTAAAAATTCCTACCTAACTACATAAAATCTTCCAATCTCTAATCAACTAAATTTGAAAAGGACACAGCTAATAGAAAAGGGGGTTTCTCTGTGCAAAAATATAAAATTTTGCGGGCGTTTGGACACAAGCAAGCGCACGTCCTTCGCCTGAACGCTGAAGACACTGAGGCTAACGGGAAACGCTGTTCTATGAAAAACAGGTCATGTATTTTCCACCAACGAACCAACACATCCCATCATGACGTCGCACACACCCTCTCACCCGCTCATTCTTAACTGATTTTCTGGGCCAAAATGACAGGAAGCCCCAAAATGGCGATTTTAATAGATAGCACAGATTTTTAACCAAAATTATCTCATAAACAAAAAATTCGATAAACATAAAAAACTGTGCTGATTTCAACTTTGTCAATAATAATCGTTCAACACTAATTTTGACTTTTGGGGCGCCTTTGCTTCATTTTGGGAGGGATGCACATAAGATGACGACATTTTTTGGCCATGACTGGGGGGACGAAGAGGAAACTGCTAAATGCAGGTTGCATAACCACGAAAAACAGTTTGGTAACCTGTTCGTTCTAAAACACAGGGCAAAGACCCATTAATGACAGGCCTGACGGTCCTCAACCGATAATACGCTCCCTTGCATTTTTGCGCCGCTTTGGAAGGGGAGCACATTCCCCTCGTACCCCAGTCCTACACCCCTCTTTTGCTCGCTTACCACCTGCAGTTCGCCCATGTTCAGAAATATACAAATGTAAAAGGTATGAAAAGTTTTTGACAGCCCTTTTAATGAAAGACGGCAAATCCACTATTCAAATCCTTCTAATTTTCAAAAAGCCATCTAGGGTTAGAAACTTGTTTTTTACAAAAACCTGTGAAATCTGTCTGGTGGGAAAAACCTAACACAAAAAAACATTTCTTCATCAGATGTTAATTTAAAAACGCCCATAGGGGCTAGCAATTTAAATTTTTCAACAAAATTGTCAAATGCACGGGTTTGGGCAAAATGATACCACTGGTAAAAAAGAAGTATTAAAAAAATTTTTATACATATGGGGGTTTGCTACCCCTGACAACAGGCGGCATTACTAGAAATAAGTGTAAAACAAATTTGCGTAAACTGAGCTCTTTGCGCCCCCCAGAACACGGACTGCAAATATTTAAATGTTAATGGATAATATGGCGGGCCCTTCATCCGACTCAGGCGCAATTTTCTATAAAGTATTAAACACAATTTTTCACAAATGACTCTCTGCCCAAAACCAGACGCATGAAATTCAATAATGGTAGCTAAATGCAAAATTGCAAAATGACCTTCGCATCCACTATCTTCAAAATTCCGAAAAAAAATTTGGCCAAACTAAAATCTCCAAGTGGACAGACCCTCAAAAATTCTCACTAGGAGAGTCAAAGTTCAGCATGCCCGTAAAAGAATCACACATTTAACATCCGAAACAGGTACTGAGATCATGAATCCTTCTGAGATTATTGACCAGTTTGCAGAATTTTATTCTAAACTCTATAATCTACAGTTGAGCAATGGCTCCCCCCCCCCCATCTCCCTCAGACGAGGAGATCAATAAGTTCCTTTCATCAATAGCCCTTCCAAAATTAGGGAAATCACAACTAGAAGCACTGAAGACTCCTCTCACTGCTTCGGAGATCCAACTCGTTATTAACTCTATTAAATTAAGCACAGGGCCTGGATGGGTTGTCTAATGAGTACTACCGTCTTTTTGCAGACATGGTTGTTCCGCATATGACTGCCCTGTTCAATGATATAGTGAATACCTCGCACTCCCCCACAGAAATATTAAAGGCTGTCATCTCAACCATCCCTAAAGCTGACAAACCCGAAGACAAGTATAGACCAATTTCACTTTTAAATACAGATATCAAACTATATGCCAAAGTCTTGGCTACTCGTTTAAATCTGGTCCTTCCCTCCCTTGTACATATGGACCAAACTGGTTTTGTGCTCGGCAGGCAGGCCAGAGATGCGACTCGTCGATTGTTAGACCTGGTACAATTTGCAAATACCCTTGATACAGATGTGGCCCTGCTGTCATTAGATGCAGAAAAGCCTGAGTTAAGTGGATATATATTGAATTGACCCTGCGAAGGTTTGGGTTCTCCAGCTTTTTGCTTTCTGCCATCATGGCTCTGTACTCTAATCCATCTGCTTCGGTGCTCACTTCAGGCTCTCTTTCTAAGCCCTTCACTTTATCCAGTGGGACATGACAGGGATGCCCCCTCTCTCCATTGATCTTCATATTATGTATTGAACCTCTTGATGAGAAAATTAGAAGTAACTCTATCATATCTGGTATACCTATCCACCATACACAACATAAAATCAGCTTATATGCAGACGACGTTATGCGTATTGTCACAAATACCCTTTCCTCAGTTCTGGCTATTTTAGACACTTAACACTTTTTTTCATGAGTCTCCTACTATAAACTCAACAAATCCAAATCATTCATTTTTCCTGTCAACAAGATTCGCTCTCAAGCTCCCGTGCTGGAGAAGTTTGGCTTCTCCCTTGCGCGCACCTCAGTAAACTATCTAGGTGTCCAAGTGACCAATTCACCACGTCAAACGGTCTCTACAAATTACAGTCTCTTATACACAGAGCTGGAGGCAGAAATTAAGAGACTGGCCAAACTTAACCCTCTTGGATAGCCAGAATAAATATTGTAAAGATGTCCCTTTTACCTAAATTTATTTAGATTTGTCGTGCCATCCCCTACTTAATTCCTGTGCATACTCTTCACAAACTCCAATGCCTTTTATCGAATTATTTTTTGGGCGGGTAAAAAAGCTAGGATAAAGAAAAACCTTCTATTCTATAGTCACAAGGATGGAGGGCTTGCTGTCCCCAACCTTTATGCGTACAACATTGCCATTCTTTTAGAACAATCCCTTCCATTGTGGCTAAACGACTGTTCCTCATGGGTACAACTGGAAAGCTTAGCTTTCACGCCTTGCAATATTAGTTCTCATCTTCGAGCACTAATTTTAGGTGCCCCCCCCACCAAATCCTCAGCTGTACTCCCTCGCAGATCTTTTTAAATTATGGACTAAATTTGTCCTCCCAATTCATGGCTTTCCCTTCAAAAACATCACACACCAATAACAATCTTTGACTGTTGGAATGAACTTTTATCTTTCTCTCCCTGGTCACAGTTTGGCTTCCATACGGTAGATCAGCTATTTAATGAAGAAAATGAATTTAAATCCTTCGCTGAGCTTGCCACCCATTCAACTCTTCCTCATGCCCTTTTTTTTAATATCTCCAACTGTGTCATCTTCTCCAAACAATTAACTGGCCTAAAGTTACTCCTAAGTTATCAGACTTCCATAATTTTCTGTTTAAAAAGAAAGGCTTTGAAAAAGGCCTGGTTTTAATATATCACATGCTCATAGATAATTGTGATAATGTCAAATTCCCCACTTTGGTTAAATGGGAAGGGGAGCTTGCCAAAGAGTTCCCTTTCTCACAATGGAAATGAGCTCACTCAATTCCCCTTAAACTATTTAAAGGGGTTGTTGTTTACAAAAAATAGCTTTAAATTTGTAGGGAAAACAAATAAATAAATTTTTCCCAAAATATATTGCTTTGTTCCTTGTTTTCCCTAAGGAGATACAAGTGAATTTATGACCCCCCTGGCTATTTCGTTCCCCATAATGACTGTAAAAAATTCTCCCCTGCTGTTTTTCAATGGATAAAAGTGAGTGATGTATCACCAGGTTGCTGCAGTGCCCTGTGGCTCGCAGAAAAAAGTGATTAGTAAAAAACAGAACTGCAATTAGGGTTTTTTTTGGGGATCGATAGAAGTTATTAGTTTTTGAGAAGCAAATCTGTTTAATTAGCATCTAAAAGCACAGCCGCAAGGAGTGTAAGCATGGAGCTTATGCAAATGAGTCACTCTGACCAGGAATGACAGAGTATTTTTCTGATTCTCAAAAACTTAAAAGGGAGAAAAATCTTTAAAATGCCTAAAATTTTCGGAGTCTGCTTTTAATTATCTTTGGTACCTTCCCTCCACCCTCCTCGCCCGTATGCGTCCTGGTACCTCAGACCTCTGTTGGAAGCAGTGCAAGCAACAAGGTACTTTGCTCCATGTCTGGTGGTGATGCACTTTTATTCAACGTTTTTGGGTTTCATTTTTTCCATTAAATTCTGAGTTATGGTTTTATTAAAATTTGAATTTTTTGATTTGGTCTCTAGATTTCCCACCCTCCCTGGGAAAACAATTTTTTCCCTGTGCTAATTGCGCATTAATCTATAGCTCTAGTTTAAAAACCCCTCCGACCCCGTCGATATGGGGTGATAATAAATTTAAATACGCTGGATGTGAGTTGGGGCTTTTTTGCCCCTCCCCCCCTGTTTAAAAAGAAAAGTCTGGGAAGCCTGGTTGGCATGCCAATATTTTACAATTCGAAACACCTAGTTGTTCTAGTTTTATACTCTTTCTTCCCGTCCCCCCGGTTTTTTGTTGTGTCATTAGAGCCTTTCAACAGTTGATTTTAATTTCTTTAAAAAATAGTGTATAATTGGCCTTACATCTGTGCTGTTTTTTTACTTCCACGTTGTACTGGTAATTGTATATGTTTTTTTTTGGTTTTTTTTCTTTGTTTTTTTCACGACACGTTGTGAGTTGTAATGTTCTTGCAATTTTTCCTGTACTCTGCCTCCCTTAAAATTATTAAATTTAAAAATATATTTAAAGAGATGAGCGAATTTCTCAAAAATTTGATTCGACCGATTCGCCAAATTTTTCCCAAAAACTTGTTTTTTTCCCAAATTTTATTACAATGAATCAGATAAAAAAACAGTTTTTCTGGTGCAGAGGGTATGGTGTTGTGGGACCTTTGGGCCATGTCAATATGCTAAGGAGGGGGGTTTTTGGTATTGAAACAATGTGTGTTTTAGTTGACCCCCAGAAGGGCCCCCCCGTCTTAAAAATGCTTCACATTAATTATCTTGGGTTTAAAGGGGGTTTTAAAACAAAACATGTAATGAAGTGGGAGTGGAGGGTGAAGGGTAAATGTCAGGCCAGCTGGAAAAAAACTGAGCAAGGTCCAAGACCCTATTTTTGGTCAAAGAAACCCTCCTTTTTTACCCCGAAACCCAGTGTTTTCCAAGATTATACAAAACCCCGTTCTGTTAAACGTGTATATGTAAAGCTAAAAAGATTTATTTTTTTTTCCATTTTATTTTGGTAAAATTTTTTGAATACGTGTTGCATTCTCACTATACGCATCTCATTACAGGCAGGTTTTTTTTTGGGGTATTGTTCTCTGATCAAAGAGTTATTTTTTTTACTTTAAGGTGAAAACCCCTTTTAAATTTTTTTCTTTTGGGATTTGTTTTTTGAAACTACATTTTAAAAGAGTCTGTTTTATTTTAATTTTTTTAACAAAAATTTTTGTCAGACGAGAGGGGCAGGCCCCCACTGGGGGGGCAGTGGCACAAATGTTCCCGGAGCCGGCACGGTACAGCACAGTAAGGGGGCCCTTTGGGCCAAAAGCTACCGGTGTCATTTAGGGGCGTGTGTTTCCCACAAGCCAATGTTTTTTGAAACAGTTGACAGGTATTACTTTTCCCAGGTGACAACCCCCCGCCCAAAAGTTGATGGGACACAACTTTAGTTAGCTGACCCCGGGCGTTCGGGGCCCTCACCCGTCCTCAACCCCCTCTGTCCCAAAGGGTTCCCCCGCGAGAAAATATATTGTGGGGGTTCTGGGCCAATATACTGCGAGGATGAACTATTTAAGTACAGTGAGCAGCTACTGGGCAGCAAAAATGTAGGGCAGAAAACTGCTGCTTCTTGTAGTAGGTGGGCAAGTAATGATGTGGAGAGTGGCATGAGAGATTATGACGTGAGCGGTCAGGCTCTGTACACTGAGACCATTGAGGAGGACAGCAGTGACAGGCAAATACTAATCAATGATGATGTAGGGAGCCAGGTGAAGCAAGGGCTTCATCATCATCGTCGGGAGAAGAGGATGGCAGCTTGTGCGTCAGGCAGCGGCACAGCCAGCAAGTTGGTAGTGTGGCCAGAAGTCAGCAGGAGGGCAGCAGTGTGAGGTCGGGAGCCAAATGGCCTACGGGGTAGACCATCCGCTTCGCAGGTCCTTTCCGGGCCAAAAAGTAGCTGTGCAGATGCTCACCGAGGCAGCGGCAGTAGCAGTCAGTCAGTATGGAGCGTCGGTGGTAAAATCACCTACACTGCGGTGTGGAAGTTTTTTGCCATCACACCGGATGAGGCAAGCATGGGTATATATAGAATCTGTGGGTAGAAAGTGAAGCGTGGCCAGGGGATTAATGTTGGCACCATGGCCCTGCATCAACATATTGTAGAAAAGCACAAAGGGCCATGGTGGACTGCCGATATGTCTCACTGAGATGCCTGGTCTCGGTGTGGTAAAAAATGCCTTGTAGTAAATGGTGTCAGTTGCATGGGATTTTACAAATGTTAGACATTTACATAACTGATTATGTAGTTAATCAGGGTTGGCTTTTTACTGGGAGTGCCAAATAGTGCTGGGTGGGATGGTTTACATCTCTAGTCCCTGGTCCAGGCTTGGTTTTGTTTGGAGAGGAATTATGTAAGCCTGGCCAGTTCAGATGAGCTAGGGAGAGGATGGTAGAAGGAGATCTCGACTGGAAGTGTTTTTTGTGAAATGGAGGAGGTCTTCCATAGCAGGCTGTCTGTAATTTACCTCATGGCTTGATCCTGGTGGGGAAAAGAACCAGAGACTGTGAGTTATACAGCACGGCTGGTGTTATTCTTATGTTTTTGCGGGCTAAAGTGAAGCTACATTGTTTTCCTTGTCTTATTATTTTTTCTGGATCAGTAAACGCCGATACCAGGAGTAAACAGAAGTCACATTCGTGTTGTTGTTTCCTTGCTAACGTGTGCTGATCCACTACAATTTTGCAGTGTCACCATCCAGTCGGCTTCAGATTGTGGAGGTCTTCACATGCATCATGCAAGAGCTGCTGCCTTAGTGGCATATGAATCCCTTTTCAGGCAGTCAAGGCTTCACCACTCTGCAGAAAGTGAACTGTCTGTCTTTTCCATCATCTACCGGTCCAGATGCTCCGGCTCCTCGCCACTCATTGCGGCAGCAGTCGTTCACGGAGACGATTGCCAAGAGAAAGAAGTATGCGTCCAGACATCCAGCTGACCATGCTTCTGTCCAAGTTGGTGGTACTGCAGTCCCTCCCTTTTCAGGTGGTGGACTCTGCACTGTTCTGTGAACTGATGGCTTGTGCTGAGCCAAGGTGGAAAGTCATTTCTTTTCGAAAAAAAGGCAGTACCAGCCCTGCACAAATATGTAGAAAAGAAGGTGGGCCAGTCCTTGATCTTGTCGGTGTTTTCCAAAGTGCATGGCAGTGCGGACATGTGGAGCTGTAACTATTGTCTGGTACAGTACATTACAGTCCTTTACGGCCCACTGGGTGAATGTGCTTCCTGCCCTAGCCTCACCACTGAAACTTGGAAAGGAGACGCAACTTTCTCCTCCACGTTGTGAAACTGCTGAGTGTGCGCCATTGTCTTCCTCCTCTTCCTCCACCACATCAACCTCCACTGCTGTGACAAGTCTTAGTGCTCCTCCAGCATGCCACATGTGCAGGGCACGGCGGTGTCACGCAGTTCTACACCTGGTTTGCATGGGCGAACAAAGTCACAAAGGGGAAGACCCGCTCTGCATTATGAAAGATTAAATAGATTCCTGGCTTTCTCTGCAACAACTGAAAATCGGAACCTTGTGACTGAAAAAATGGATAAGAACATGGTCTTCACACTGTGCCAAGGAGGGCTGTGACATGTGCCTGCATTGCACATGTGTTTTAATCTGGTTGATCATTCAGGTTCCTCAAGTTGCACACACTTCGCAATGTATATTCTAAAAATGACCAGGAAACTTTACGTGCACTTCAGCTATTACTATACTGCCAAGAACACCCTCCTTGAGCTGCAGTGGCAGAGTTGCCTCCCCCAACAAAATCTGTCTGGTCAGGGGAATGGAGACATGGCAACTACATCTCACAGCCACATGAGGCCAGTGGGGACTGAACTGGAGTAGGAAGAGGATGAGGACATTGGAGCACAAGTAATATCTGGCAAAATGAGTGGTTTTTCTAAGCAGGTGACAGGAGAGGAGGATCAGAAGCAGCTGGAGGAGGTAGAGGGAGATGAGGAAGATGAGGCAGATGACCCAGACACACCGTGGCAGTACACAGTGGAAATGGAGGCAGGGGGTCCCTCAGAGTCACTTGTGCAGATGGCCCACTGCATGCTGATTTGCCTGGGTAGTGACAGCCAAATAGTCACTTCTGGCTCTTTACCCTCTTGGAACCTCGCTACCGGACCAAAATGGGGGCCTTTTTTCACATGCCGAGAGGGAGGACAAACTCAAATACTATAGATACATCCTATGTAGTCAGTTGGCCACTGCCTATCTGCACCATCACCCATCCTCTCACAGGTCTGACCGGGGAGTTTCTCAGTGCTCAGGTACCACTGCCACAGCTTCTGTGGGAGGTGGAGGGGGTAGGAGCAGTACCAGCTCGATCAGCAGCAACCTGAGTCTGGAGTCTTTGAGGAGCAGCTTTTTTCACCCGCCTAGTGAAGAAGGTACTTACCAGCATCAGCAGCACCTGGAGCAGACCCTGAACCAGAAGGTGGTGACCTACTTGGACAGCACTCTGCCACCCCACATTAAAGATCAGCTGGACTACTGGGCAGCCAAACTGGATTTGTGGCCGCAACTTGCCGACTTTGCACTGGAGAAGCTATCCTGCCCGGCCAGTAGTCTGTCATCAGAGTGGGTGTTCAGTGCGCCAGGGTCCATAGTTACCCCAAGGAGAACTCCACCCAAAGTGTGGAGAGACTCACCATTGTCAAGATGAATCAGACTTGGATCAGCCAGGATTTCCACACACCAATGCCGGATGCATCAGATTAGATCAGCCATGTCGCCTCACCCAAACTTTGATAAATGAGTCTGGATTCTTCCGGCTACCTGCCTACCTATTCTGATACTGCCACCTGCCCGATGCCACATATCTGCTGCCAGCTGCTCCTTGTAACACCCAATATCTTTACCAGGGACCAGTTTTGCCACCCACCTCCCCACTCTTCACTAGGCCATTATGTAGCCTTCTGATGTTGCTGCCACTTCACCACTCAGGCCTCCTCATGCTTTTGCTGCTGCTGACACATCCAGGCTATGTCACCATAAGTGAAAAAAGTAACTCTTTGGCGCAGAGAACAATATCCCAAAATAATAACTTGCCTGTAATGGGGATGTGTGTATATGAAAAAGAAAACCACAAGCTATATTTCAAAGGGTTTTTTTAGACAAATAAGTGTCACAAATTTGGTCCAGAGAACAATATTCCAAAATAATAACCTGCCTATAATGGAGATGTGTGTATATAACAAATACACAAGCTGTATTTCATAGGTGGTTCACCTTACAAGTGAAATAATTAACTCTTTGGCATAGAGAACAATATCCCAAAATCATAACCTGCCTGTAACGGAGATGTGTATATATGACAAATATAAACTCTTTGGCACAGAGAACAATATCCCAAAATAATAACCTGCCTGTAATGGAGATGTGTGTATGTGAGAAATACACAAACTGTGTTTCAAAGATAGTACACCATAATAAGTGAAAAAAGTAATTCTTTGGCACAGAGCGCAATATCTCAATAGACTGAACTGGCTGTAATGGAGATGTTTGTATATGAGAAATGCATACACTATATTTCAAACACAGTTTACCACAATAAGTGAAAAAAGTAATTCTTTGGCACAGAAAGCAATATCCCAAAATAAAAAACGCTGGTTCAGGAACATATGTGTATATGACACACACACACACACACTGTGTAGTTAAAAGGTATTTTGACCCAGTAACTATAAAAGTATTTAGCACAGAGTGCAATCTAGTGCTGCTGCAGAGAGATCCGTGTACATAAGAGACACAGTGACAAGCGTCAGAATCTAAAACGGCTGGCCTATTTATAGGGCTGTGACATCACAGCAGCTGGCTGGCTGCTGATTGGCTGCATGTCTGCATGTCACGCCAGGAACTTCGGCTTCGTTTAGAATCAAATTTTTCCTGAAATTCAAAAACAAATTCCATTTTGGCAGAATTAATTCGCTCATCCCTATTTTCTCCACTCAGAATATTTTTCACCAACCAACCACTATTTAAAATTTATTTCTTTGTATCGGAGATTTGGAGACAGTGTGTAATACAATTACTGAACCCCCAAAACTGCAGAAATTAACTTTTCTCCACTCAGAATAATTTTCACCAACCAACCACTATTTAAAATATAGTACAGAGAGTGAGCTGAAAATGAGGTTCAGAACGCAATAAAGTGAAATATTTATAACACGGTTATGTGATTTTAACAGCCAATGAGAGCACAACACCTCAACGATGATGTTTTTGACACTTCTTTGTGCTCTGCACTGATTGGATGGCCTCCAAAATTTCAGAAAGGCGCTGAAAAATATTAAAATGGCAAGTCGACCGCCATGGCGAATTCGAACCTTTACTTGAACGAACAGTAAAATATTCAGTTCAGTTCGAGTTCAAGAAAATCGAGATGTTCGACTCGAACTTAACTTTTTTGGAATGGTTCGATCAACACTATTCTTTAGTATTTAGGCTCCTGTAAATAAATATATGTGCACCTGCAGGTAACAGATTTCTAGTATATGTACCTACAGGAGTTTACCCTGTAGCTAGGTATATAGACCCTCTATGGGTAGGTATAGGCCATTGTAGACAGATAGACCTCTTGTAAATAAAAATATAGGGCAACATGTAAGAACATTGGTGCAGACTGGCCAGTTCTAAATAGCTTTAAGGTAGTGTAGAATGCGCCAGAATGTATAAACCTGTTCTTCTGAAGTTCTTACATACAGGCACATTATAGTGCCAATACGACAGGTCTTGCTCAGGCAGACCACTTTTAACCTGTTCTGGCTGTGTGTGGCACACATGTAGCAGCTTTCTGCTATTTAAAGGGACAGTGTCCAAATTACCTGCCTCTTGACCTGTCACCCCTGGCTACAAGAGGAACTTCCCGCCCTTGCTCCAGTGTCAGTTGATTGTTGTGTGATTGTCCATCAGAGCTTCTGACCTGCTCCTGGGTTCTGCTATTCAGGACTTAACCCCTGAGATGCCTGGTTCACTTCGTGCTGTCCATCAGAGCTCCTGACCACCTGGCTGTCGTTTCTGCTGTATTCCTTGCACCAATCTTGTTACCTGCTGTATTCCTGCTGTTGCACCTGTCCAGTTACCTGCTGTATTCCTGCTTTTGCACCTGTCCAGTTACCTGCTGTATTCCTACCGATGCATCCGTTTACTCCTGCTGTTCCTGTCACTGTACTTGTCTGCTATCACCTGGGACCTGTAATCCTCCTACAGTTATCTACCTGCTACCATTGCTCCCAGTGTCCGGTGTCCTGGTTCTTCATCTCGGCTGTCACCACTTGTAGCCACGTCAGGGGTAGTGACCTGGGGGTTCCCCCCAGCAAAGTCCGTCCGGCCTTGCTGCGGGCTCCGGTGAAGACCGGGGGACCCTAAGACTGGTGTGGGTATTCTATACCATCTCGTCCACGGTGATCACAGTGGATCCACACCTGGTTACCGATTTTCGACGTGTCAGTGCCTACTGTCACTACTGGATCGTTACAATATGAACTGACCACGGATCCCGTGGGGGGGGGGGCCTCGATGGCCTGTGTTCCCCGCTGCTAGTATACTTACCCATCCCAGTTCCTGTCCCAGCTGCTCTGAATGTTTGTAATTAGTACTCATCAACCCTCGTTCCTGCTTCCTGGGGTCCTGTGCACATACTGTGCGCGGCAGTTTTCTGCTATTTTAAGGGACAGCATCCCAATTACCTGCCTCTTGACCTGTGACCCCTGGCTATAAAAGGAACTTCCTGCCCTTGTTCCAATGTCAGTTCATTGTTGTGTGATTGTCCATCAGAGCTCTTTACCGGCTCCTGGATTCTGCTATTCAGGACTTAACCCCTGAGATGCCTGGTTCAGTTTGTGGTGTCCAATAGAGCTCCTGACCGTCTGGTTGTCGTTTCTGCTGTCCTTGCACCTGTCTTTTTACCTGCTGTATTCCTGCCATTGCACCTGTCCAGTTACCTGCTGTATTCCTGCCATTGCACCTGTCCAGTTACCTGCTGTATTCTGGCTGTTGCACCTGTCAAGTTACCTGCTCTATTCCTGGCTTTGCAGCCATTTACTCCTGCTGTTCCTGTCACTGTACTTGTCTGCCATCTGGGACTTGTAGTACTCCTACAGTTATTTACCCGCTGCCATCGCTCCCAGTGTCCGGTGTCCCTGTCCTGTATCTCAGCTGTCACCACGGGTAGCCACGTCAGGGGTAGCTAACTGGGAGCTCCCTGCAGCAATGACCGTCAACCTTGTAGAGGGCTCCAGTGAAGACCAGGGGCCCCTTGAACTCCGCTCCCTGGCGTGGGTCTTCTACACCATCTCACCAGCGGTGATCACAGTGGATCCACGCCTGCTAATTGACGATCGACGTGTCAGTGCCTACTGTCATCGCCAGTTTGTTACACTGTGCTGTTATACGACAAATGTTTGGCGTCAAAAGATCATAAATGTGTAAATTCTATGGTCTTGGTGCAACACGCCCCCAGAATGCTCCAAATCATTAGCACATTAAAAAGTGTTGCTCTTTTGCCAATCTTACAAAAGTTTGGAATGCGACTATTCATATATCTATAGAACGGGTCTACTACAGCTTTTTGATGCCAGATAACTGGAACAGCCCTATTCTTACATGTTGCCCATAGACTCCTGCAGGTAATAGTTCCCCTTTAGGTAGGTATTTAGACCTCCTGTGGGTAGGTGGGCCACTTGTAGTTAGATTTATAGACTTCCTGTAGGTAGCCCCTGTAGGTAGGAATATAGGCCCTCTATATGTAGGTATATAGACACCTTCTTTACAGGTACTGTAGGCCTCCTGTAGGTATATAGTTCCCTGTAGGTAGGTTTTTACACCACCTGTATGTAGTCACCTTCTGTAGGTGGATATAGACCACTGTAGGTAGTTATAGAACCACTATAGGTAGGATTATAGAGCTCCTGTACGTAGGTAGGCCGCATGTATGTAGATATATGGAGATCCCTATAGGTAGATATTTAAGCCCTCTAATTATAAAACAAAAATAAAAAAGATACTGTCTTGTAACTTTTTCCTCACAGAGCAATTTGCACCTGGAACTTGAGTTTGGTGTGTGGGCATGATGTCAAATTCAACTGTGAAAATAAACTATGGAAAATAACTGCATTTTAGTGGGTACAGTACACAGTCATATACAACACACAGCAAATAGGAAGGGTTTGCAGTATGTCATTCACATGTTACATTTTGATTTTATATATATATAAAATGTATATAAAAATCTGACATATCTGAGCACAGCCTGCAGGCTCACTCTGGTTGTATATGGAGCCAGTTATGTGCAAATGATCCTTTCCATGATTTCCAATGCACAAATAACATATTTTAACATAACTTATAGTGGAGATAAAATAACGAAAATATTACATTTTCACATTTTCTGGGAGCTAACTGATCTATTGTCTGACATACCAAAATTTACAGGAGGCGGGATTAATATTTTGTCTCCCTGTAAGTGTTCTCAATTTTTACTCTCCATTCTAAACAAATCTAGAGTTCAAATAATCAAATTTTTCCTATAGTCCATTCCTTCTATATAATATAAAGTACATAAACCCTCCATATTCAACTGCTACATGTCTGGTTACACAGTGTTCATATGTCCTTCCACAGTGCACGACCAAGAGAATATACACATCTGCGGGCTTTTCTTTTTGCTATTGAAGAGATTAACAGTCGTTCAGATATTTTGCCCAATGTCACTATGGGATATCATATATACGACTCTTGTGGAAATCCAAATAAAGTTATGAAAGATGTTCTGCAGATCCTGTCTGGACACACAGTGACAGCTCCAAACTATTCATGCATGGAGAATGATGCTGTGGTTGGTTTCATTGGAGATTTAGGTTCAGTCACTACTCTTCCCATGGCCCAGCTGCTAAGCTTATATCGATACACACAGGTGAGTACAGAAAAAAAAAAAAAAGAAAAATGATTGGTTCTTCTAATTGCTGCTGTAATATCTGTGTAAGTCTACATGGTGAGATATCCTGGCCATTGGCTTGTGCTGTTCTTTCCATAGTACATTTTTGATAGGTCATTGTTTTCCCC